>WEKX01005650.1:944-26806 GCA_013390025.1 Pitta sordida | reverse complement strand
CAACTGCGCATGCATGACCAGGCACGCATGAATATTCAATTAGGCAGCATGAATATGCAACTCAACTCGCACAGCCGCCACGGCAGCCCCACCTCTTCCTCCCAGCCCCAGGACGGCGGCGGCTGCACTGTCGCTTTCCCCAGCCCCGATGTGGTGGTGGCCGCGGCAGAGCCACTCCTCCCCCCTTCCCCCCTGGCACAGCGGCTCCACCGGTTTTCTCAGCTCTGGTGCGGCGGCCGCAGCAGGGCAGCTTGTGCCCCCTTCCCCCTCTATCACGGCAGCTGCGGGGCTGCTCTTTCCCCATTCCTCCCTCGGTGCAGTGGCACTGCCGGTTTTCCCGGCCCCACTGTGGCCGCTGCCTTACCGGGGCCACTTCTCCCCTGCTCTCCCCGCACGCGGCGCTGCCGTGGTGGAGCCACTCCCCTGGAGCCATCGGCATGCAGTTATGGAAGATTTACACACTCTCAGGTGTCCGAGACTTTCTTGAGTGACTCTCCAAGACATACTTGTCTACCCCGAGTATGGAGAGACCAGGTCTACCCACCCTGAGAGACACTGGAACACTGGCACAGGCAGCTTCCCACACCCATGCCCCTGGCTGAGCTGCAGAGGGGTTTTTCCCAGCTTGGGGTGGCTGTGGGCACCAGGAAGGGGTGACACAAACACTGACACACAGCAACACAGTGCCGAAACAGCGCCGGGCCCACGTGAGGGTGCTTGGGAAATTTGCATATTAATGAGCTGCCATCCAACACGGAGGTTGGGCTACGCAGGTCCCAGTTAAGACCGAGAGTGCGGGATATAGGAGATCCGACTGTATTTTTGTAGTTCATGATATGCACAGCTGAGTGCTATTTTTGACAAAGACAATTGTCTTTGTCTCTGTTCTACTGTACACCACATCTTTAGACTGTGGTTATACCAAGAGGTATTTGCACTCTCCTAGAGATATTTTTGTGCATATTACACCACCTATGTGGCCAAAACCTCTCTAAAAGCATGGCATTTACTTGGCTCATAGAAACTGACATCCACATATAGTTGAACTTTAGTATCAGTTGCTTTGATTGCTTGATTGTGGGGATTTTTTTTCATTTGTTTCTTTGAATCATGTACTGAATGACCCAAACTAATGGGGAAAGAGATTATTGAGTGTCCTTTTGGTCTTCCTTAGACTAGTATCTGAAACAAACATAACAGCTAAAATACCTCCTGTGACCTATTACTCTGCTCAACAAGTCTGCGGTGGTTAATGGACAGAAGTGCCTTACATATATAAATACCTTCAATGTAAAACAAAAGTTCTGGCTGTGGAAGTTTAAAACTTTGCTACTATGAACTGGTAAGATGTGGTACATCTTATTCTGCCTCAATATCTGCTACACCATAACAAGTATTAAGTTTTACATAGTCCATTTGGAAGCAATCAGTGATCACAGAATCACAGAATATTCTGAGCTGGAAGAGACCCACAAGGATCATTGAGCCTAACTCTTAAATGGCACCACTGTCTCCCTGGCAGGAATCAAACCCCCAGTCTCCCACATGACAGATGGGGACACTCACCACTGTACTAAAGTGCAAATGTTACTAATTTGTCAACCAAACAGAAAGCAACAATCTCAAAGACTGGGATGAGAGTCTCTCACAGCTATTGGAAATAAAGTAAAACTATTAGTTTCTCACTGAGTAGTCTATTTTGGTGACTTGCTTTTAATGCATTGACATCAGTATGTAGAAGGTAAGTTTGACATTTAATACACAAAATGCTGTTCCTTTGGGGTTTGATTTTGAGACACAAGTTTGATTTTTCTTTATCATAATTATTTTTATATAAAAAATAATGGTTTCTTTATCACTGTAGCAATGTTTTGTGAGGTTATAACATGCAAACTGGCAACTGCTGCCTTTGGTTTATGAAATGAACTAAGTGGAGGGAGATGACTTCCAAGGGTGGGGGGATATGTGCTTGCACTGTTCAACCTGCCTATGGGCAGATTGGTGGGGTCAGGAGAGCGTACAGCTTCTAGACCCCAAATTTATAGGTATCTGACATCTGTGAAATCAAGTCACATCAGCTGAGTTTGACAGGTAAGAAATTGACTATACCATCAAACTGTGATGCTTGTACACTTGTATGCTGAACCTGCAGAAAACAGCTGAGGGTTAGATTAATGCAGAGAAAAATACCTGTTAGCTCATGCTTTGAGAGATGATGCAGTGATTGCTCTGAGATTAAACAGTCCTGTTAGAATGAAGTAAAATCCTGCCTAAGCAGAGATAAATAAAGTTCAGTGTTCTTAGTGTGACACTTTCATGACCACCAAATTCATACCAGCTGTTTCAACAGACAGGCGTGGGCTCCTGTGTTGCTTTAGTTGGTGCAAAGACAGAACTTCTAAGGTCTGAAAAATTTTAATTTTTTGTAACTTGCCTTGCTTAACAGAGTTATTTTGACTTAAGAACTACAAATAGCAGTATGCTAATGAGAAATTTGTTTCAGTTTGCAGCTCATCTAGTGAAAAACAAGTACCCAAGGGTCTGCATCCTAGATGGAGGAATCAACAAGATCAAGCCAACTGGTCTCCTCACTGTTCCTTCTCCACAAATTTAAGTGACTTTAAACATTCAGGAGAATCTGAGTGGGAAGATTTTACCATACAACACAGATATCCTGAACCTGAAGGGCATTATGGCATGGTCCTTATACAAGCTATCCTGATGATCAGTGTCCTGTCCCACAGATGTAGAGCATAGGAGCTTTGTGTTTAATATAGAGCTTCAGTTGGAGCAGATGAAAACTGAAGCTTCAAGCTTTCCAAGAAACCTCTTTCAGCATTGGTGTAGTGCACAAGTGGTTGAGCAAGTCTGAACACAGAAAGAGTAACTCATCTGTCATTTGGTATATTGTATTTCTGCAGGGCAATATAAACTGGCACTCGATGGCTCTAAGCTGCACTTAGGTTATTTGAAAAAGTATTTTACTGTGAATATTGAAAGTAACAAGCTGAAACTGTACCCTGTGTGTATCCTGCGAAAAAGTGTGCTCTGTAATATATTAAAAGAGTGATGGTTGTATGTTGTGACCTGCTTAATTTTTGAGAAAGCTTTTTTTCATCTGGATTGGAGATAAAGATGTGTCCCAGATTGGAAATAAAAGTGTGTCCCAGATTAGAAGTCACTTTAAGAACTGCTGCTGCATCAATCCAAAATGTATCATTAGGTGGAAAATTTCTACTCTGTAGAGAATGTAACTATTTCCGTGAAGACATCAAATGTGACAACTTTTAAAACAATTACTCTTACCAGGAAGGTGGGCTTTCAACAACAGTGTTTTAGGATTATAAATTGTTTATTCTGCAAATAATAAGACATTTCCATTTTAGAAGCTCACACCCTAAAAATCACATTGCAATTTTAACTTTTGTGTGAAAACATTCTGGAATAAACACTCTTGCATGAATTGGAAGTGCAAAATTCTCTTTGATACCCTCTACTCTCTGAGGTATTCTGATGTTATTTTGGGGGTTCTTTTCTTAGGGCCTTAAACATGAACTTTAAAACTGACAGATTGAGATGGCCAACCTGTTTCTAAACTATACTGTGTGCAAGTGCTGCAGATGAGTGAAACCAGGCTTTTACGAAGGGCATAAGGTTGCTATTTGCAGTAAGAAGTCAAAAGCATTTAAAGCGCTGACAGAAACAGGAATTGGCATCTCTCTATTGCTGAGATCACAGAATCACAGAATACTACGACCCTTCAGGAGTTGTGGGGGGAAAAAAGCCCACATCCTAATTTCTCCTCCTCAAAATCTCAGGTTAAGTTTTCTAGATGGAAGAAGAGATAGGAAAAGAAAAAGTCTGCCTTCAAGAATACTATTTGAAAATAGTACCTTTAATCCAGGAAACAAATTATATTAATGTGCTTCAGTGACAGTATGGCACTGAAATGAAGTCAGAATTTGGAGGAATTTGTTTTGTAAGACATGAAAGCAATATACTTTCTTTTTATACTTTTAAAATGTAGAGAACACTGATGTGATGTAAGTTAAAATGTAGAGAACACTGATGTGATGTAAGACTTATTATTAAGTGTGGGGATTACAATGTATGTTGTAAAATCAACAAAATGACACCACGGATGATCTGTTCACCTGGTTACAATTACATGTTAGCTTGCACTGTGAATTTGACACCATGCTCTTTTATTAGAGCATCACCTGAGACATGGCAATTTCCACAATACAAGCTTACTGTAGGGTAATGAGGATTTCCTCTGGGAGGTATGATTACAGTATGCCTTCTTTGAGGATTTTATATCATGAATAGTTTTTGATTTGGCAAACAGAACATGTGCCACGCCTAACTTGATTTCATTTTTCTTCTGTCACAGGTTTCCAAAACTGAGAGTTCTGAGAGAGAGGTGAGTGAGAAGGCTGTGAACAGTCTCTATAAATCACAGGCAGCATGATAACTTTTCTGTGGAGGTTTTTTAGTGGTAGTCGTTGTGGGGTTTGAGTTCTTTTGTTTTGAGAGGGGTTTTTTGAACTGAAACCATGGGAGATGAAACTTCATGGAAGGTACTGAAAGAAGTCTTCATTCTCGCCTATGCAATGACCGGAAGGTTTTATCCTGAATCCTCAGAAGCTGGTCAGTAACACTCACTATGCAGCACTATGTGCTGTCTCCAGAGAGGTTTCCTCTTGCTATAGCTATGGTTTTGAAAACCCTTTTGGAAAAGTATGATGGGTGGAAAGAATATGTGGGAAGGAAGGCACCTTTTAGCTTTCTTTAATTCTGCTGTGGTTTTAAAAAAGCACTTGTGTCTAAAAAAAACAGTGAAATTTACAGCATGTTGAGGTAGAGAGAAATATCTGGGCTTTCTTTTGTCCAAGGTCAGTGTAGTATACTGAAGCTTTCAACAAGTTTTTGACTTTAAAAATTCAAGATGCCTGACAGAGTGACAAAGTTGGGGATCAAAAATGAAATGCAGGGCCAGATCATCAGGTTCTTCTATTAGCAAAGAGTTTCTACAACAATCACTGGTGAAACTCATGGTGCTCCGCTAACTTTAAAAATTACTCAAAACAGAGTGGAGCAGGGCGGCGAATAAGAAGCTTCCTGATACTGCAAAATCATTCACTGTGATCAGATTTTTGGCTGGCTGCATTGAGAATGAGAAAGATCATGTGATACTCGGTGTCAGAGATTCACTGTGAAAGGGTACATATGGGCCCCTGTTAAACACCATGCTAACCATATTTGACAGTGGATTCATTAACAGAGAAGATATCTTTGTAAATGCTGAACAGGAGCCAGAAAGCCACACAGGTTATTTGTGATTGTGAGGAAGGAAAAGAATAAAACAAGTATGCCATCAGAGAATTAACTTGTATGGTACATTTTGAACACAGCGCAGATGCTTTATAATAAACAAAACCAAACAAAACCATAGGATTAGAAAGGACTCAAAAGAGTAGGAATATGATGTTAGCTATGTTGACTCTTTGATTTGGAAAAAGAGGCAACCAAAATAGAATATTGTACCTTTTGCCAAAGGTACACCCTTAAAATGTAGAATTTGTCACCAGAAAAGGCCAGTAGTTTAAGATATACTGTTAAGGAAGGACTAGGCAGCTTTATGGAAGAGCTCTATCTCCAACTATTAACCACAATGGTTAAGCAACAGTATTCAAAGCAGGGCTTCATTGATTAAGAGAGACTGGGAGGATACACCAGAGAAAGATTTCACCCCATTCCTTGCACTCCCTTTAAAGCATTTGCCTTTGGTAAGTGGCTGTTGGGCTGTACCAGATCGCAGCTTGATATTTCCTTCCTTACACAGGTACTCAGAAAATAACTGTGAGCACAAAGAATAGAATGCCTTTGAGAAAAAAAGATTTAATGTGAAGCCGGGTACTAGTTCCTTTGGTAAGAAGGGCAGGAAATATTCTGTATCTCCAATGGATGTTTTCGTTCTTAGAGAAGCCAAGTTATTTTTTCAGTAAAAATACCTAATATTTAATCTATAGATATTTAAATGTTAAATATCTATAGATTTCAGTTCCGTCTTCGCTTTCAACTTAGGTAAGGTTCATAGCCTATGTTTTCAATTTGTTTATGGATGTGTTTTTGACAGAAGACTTAAAAGCTGCCACTAAGCAAATGTTTACATTATAAATTAATGTTTGCCTGTATTTTCCAGAAGATGGTGTGGAAAAGTATATGTCCTGGCTTAAAGTTTTTTTCTGCTCTGGCAGCGAGGGGGTTAACAGCTCAGCTCTGGCCTAGGCCTCAGTGCTGCCATGGCATTCAAGGTTACAGAGATAGAGATGTCTCTGTGAATAAACATATTTGGGAGAGAAGAAAAAAAAACCTCAGTAGCAAGATGTAGGTTGCCAGCTCAGAACCTGCGTCGAGAAGCTGAGAGCCCAAAGGCCCCCAGGCCCACAANTTGTTAGTTAGTAAATAAATCCTTTATATTCTTTACTTGTAGTTTGCCTTGCTTTTTGCCTGTGACCAGTTTTATTTTCCAGTTTTATTTTCCAGTTTTTCCTCCAGGAGAGGTTGTGGGTGAATCTCTGGCATCTAGCCAGGGTCAAACCACGACAGTATAAAACATCAAGAGCTGCTAAACAGTATTTCTATTTTATCCTGTGTAAATAGAAAGAACTATCTGAAAAGTTTGGTAGCTAACAGCTGGTTATGAATTCCAGTTGCAGATGTACCTGCACTTATTACTTTAATCAGTGTTCTAATTTTATCTGGGCTTTGCAGTGTTTGCCCATTTTAAGATCATAAAAATATATTGATATATATCTTAGAAGGGCGGGGATAGAGTGACTGAGCAGGCACTTGGCAACCAGATGAGGTCAACCCATTGCATTCTGTTTCCCCACCAATTTTGACGCTGTTGTCGTGGGGCAAGCAGTTGTCAGGTTCTGTAAAGCTCCTGAAAGATTTCTCAAGGCCAGGTTTTCCAAACATGAACATTTCTAGCAGCACTGTTTGCCTAGATGTACCGTTGTCGTTCTCTGTTTTACACTGCAAGTGGATGCCATAAAGATCTAGTAGGAGAAAAAAATACCCGATGTTTCATGCAGATGTCTTCTGCTGTTAGCAGAATAATATCCTAATTATTTCCCACTGTTGGTCCTGGAAAATGAAGCCTCTCCTAGTCCGTTTTTTCCTCCCATTTAAAAAATATCCTGAATCTGCCCCAGCCACCTGGACCTATTACTTCCTGCCAGGGCAGCAATATTCCCAGAGGGTACAGAAAAACCAGAGCAAAGGAGTTAGACCTTTTTTTGGCAGTCTCAGACTATTGATCTTTGCAGACTATGAAACAGTTGCTCTTGGTACTAAAATGTCCCTTTTTAGGCAGGATACAGTCCTTTGAGGTTTTTATTACAGTTTGCATCTAAGTGTCTTTGGTTCATATTTGCTCCGCTTTTTTTTGAGCAAAGGCTAAGACTATTTGTTCTTATCCTAGGAACCTCCCTTCTTGGACCCATCTTGTTTCCCTTTGTCATCCTGGTTTCTCTGAATCTAGGTTCTCTGTAACCATGGCACCTTCCCGGTTCAGGATGCTAACAACTCACCTTACGTAGCAGAAAGAAGGAAAGTTGTGGTGTTTATATCATTCTAGCTTTCATTAATTTGGTTCACTGAAGGTATACTTCTGGTTTGCTGGTTTTTTGGTGGGGCTTGGGGAAGGTTGTTTGTTGTTTGGTTGGGGTTTTTTTTAATTTAGCATGTGTTTTCCCTTTCACATTATGTTCTCCACACTGGCAATCTATAGTATTTGGTAGACAGTCTTGCTGGTATTTCTGAAGTAGAAACCATAGCAACTCAGCAGAGACTGGTATGTATTTTTTCACTTAGCTGATTTATTTTTCTGGTCTCCAGAATGATCTCTAGAAGTGTGAAAGGTGAAATAATTTGTCAGAGTGCGTAAGGGTTACATTTCATACCATTCTTGCCTTATTTCTTTTACCAGGTTTTAATCTATCATTCAGCTTACTGACAAGATCAGTACACCTCGATGTGTTGCCATAGCTCTGTGCCTTTGTGTAGACATAATTTGTGTAAGCATAACACAGTGGTGCAATGTCATTTATGTGACCTTCTGGATATCAGTATCTAGACTTCCCTTGTTTTTTTCACCAGCTAAGGAAGATGCTTATTAGAATTCATCTCTTAGCTGTGTTACACAAAACTCAACAAAACAAAAAGCCCCAAATCCCATGAGGACTTCAGCAGCTGCATCACTCATGTTATTATTCAGGGGGGTACTGTGAGAGCCTGTTAATTTAGTGGTCTGACATATGCTTTAGTGGCCTGACATTTTTGCAGGGCATGAATGCTGTACAGAATGTCCCTTCTGGAGATTTAATTTACATTTGCACTTTTAGTAGTTTGTCAAGTTCCTTCAGTTAATATAAAAATTAGGTATATCTTTATTTAGCTCTCATAGTGTCCAGTGTGTTATTAGGAGGTCTGGGAATTGTGTGGGATTGAGTACAACCTTTTAATCTCACATTTCGAGTTATCTTTTCTTTGCTGATGAGTCAAACTGGCCTCTCCCATTGTTATGTTAGCAACTTGACTACTGCCATCAGTCTTATCTTGCTATTTTTAATTTCTTCTCTTGTGTCCAACTTGTGGAGATAGATGGAAAGAAAGACTATTTCCTTCCAGGACAAGTAATGTAACTTGATCTGCACTGACTGAGCTAACATCAGAATTGTATACTTGAGTAGCAGAATTGCAGATTTTCCTTTTTCTGTGAATCCCAAGGTATAATGCTAGTATTGTCAATCTTTCAGATTTCCAGACTTAGTGAAAAGCAGATGCCAGAAACTGCAGGCTGTTTTGAAAAGTGTTTCATTTGCTTTTCAAGTAACCAGGAGGCTTTACGTTTGCTGCTGCTA
The DNA here is from genome assembly GCA_013390025.1 of Pitta sordida. Lineage (NCBI taxonomy): Eukaryota > Metazoa > Chordata > Aves > Passeriformes > Pittidae > Pitta > Pitta sordida. The sequence continues at coordinate 17,873 of WEKX01005650.1, read as the reverse complement.
TTGCCTTTTAAATAGTAGCATCAAAATACTGGTTGGACAACGGTCTGTGTTTCTATGACAACAGTGTCTGTACTCCATTAATTTAGGTTAAAAAATTATTCTTGTACTACCATAAGCATGTGATTAAACATAATTCAATGCTGTAGTAAAGCTGTCTTATTATATCAACATTTAGTAAACCAATGTCATACAGTTTAAAAAAACTTGAAAAACATAGAATCAGTAGAGTGTTATTACCACTGAATCAGTATATAAGGGTTTTTTTGTAAAGCCTTTTCCCAAAATGTGTTTAACCGTAATGCAAATACATGTTTAGATTAATCTCTGGTCGTGGTCTTGCACAAAAAGGTAGAGAAACCCCAGTACACACAGTCTTGTAGTTCACATATTTCACTTCCCTGGTGGTAGGTCCTTATGTGCTTTAGGAGCATAGACACCAAGTTTCCAGACCCAGTAGATGGTATAAAAGAGCAGTCAAGCAATGTGGTAACCCTTATATTCTATGGGAACAGCCTAGGGAAAAGTTGTAGATCACTGGTTTATTGTACTCCCTATGTGAAGCAGTTTAAAATTTGTCTTCTCTCTGTCTGTCTAAAACTGTCTGGCATTACCTCATGTTAGAGAGAATTGGCATCTGGTGATATCAGCTCTTGCCAGCTGAGAGTACTGAATTGGTACATGGAATAATCATGGGGTTTTAAGAAATCCAGTGATTATGGCAGTAGCTTGAGTTATCAGGCCATTATTCCCTTCCTTGCTGCAAACTTTTGATATATTTTGTATCTGAGTGACTCAATTCCCCTCATTAAAACAAGGCTAATAACATGTCCTGATTTTACTTGGCCCGGAAAAAAGAAATACAGTGAATAATGTGACCACAATACTGTGTATGAATATGAAGAAAAGGAAAACAGTAAAGAATAAATACATTTTTCCTTAAAATAAACTGTTTCCTTGGGAAGCCAAAGATTAATGAGGAGTTCTCAATCACTTATTTTGTAAACAATTGTTTCACTACTATGTACTATTAATGAACAAATTTCAGCATTGCGACAAACAATTCACAACACCTATCAAGAATATAGTAATAGTGATGAAGAAGCCCTCATATTACAAAGCTTTTATAAATTTTGTTAGCTACATCAAGCAATTATGTTAATAGTGTATAAGAAACACTGTGGTGCAGTTAGGCTATAATAAAATATGATGTATTTTCAATTACTACAATACTTAGATTTTTCCTTAATGTTAATGAAGATTGGTACTTTCTGTAAAATGAACCAAATCCTAAGGGGAAATACAGGCACTGAGGCACAGCAGGTGGGGTCTAATCTCACTGATATGTTTATATGCTACTAGAATATCACATGCTAGGAAGTGTCAAGATTTTTGTATGGATCTCTTTCTTCCTATCCCATCTACCTTTTCTCAACTTCAAATCACCATTAAAGGACTCAATAAGGAAGAACTAATTTTCATTAACTGGGATAAATCTAGACTAGTATTTTGAAATTAAATGTCATGTAATTAATTGTGTGATATTTAGCCTTTACTAGTAGTCATCATTTTAGATAAATTAACATGTAATATCCTGTTATTACTCAGTTTTTCATAGTTTTAGGCTGTCAGTGTTCGTATAAAAATGAATACATTCATCCTCTGGGTACTCCTGACATGTTCTAACAGCTGTTGAAAGACAGGTTTTTAGCCTTAAACTTTTCCCATGTAGCATTCTCACAGCAAGCTGACTCAAGTCAGAGCTGTACTTTTGTTTTTTTAAAATCACATCCATAGAAAGAACTTCATTTTGTTTTGAAGCTTGGTGTGTAATTCTGGCATGAGTGAGGACAATAGTAGCACAGTCTATCTTCTGCTATGTAATAATAATTATAATTTTAGAAGCATTAAACAAACCTAGACTTTCAGAAATCTACTTTTAGTGAGTACATAATATTCACCTTCCACAAAAGGGTTGAGTTTCTTGCTATTACGTCAATTAATTTGTTTTGGCTTAGTTCAGTTCCTACCCTAAAAGCATTTTTTCTCAAATCCTTCAAAATTTGAATGAGATATTATCTCTGATTTTAAACCTTTGTGCTAAGTAAAGGTGTTATTTCAAGCAATGTTGTTTCTCCAACCTTGAACAAAAAGGTGACATCTGATGTAGGGTGATGTCCTCGAGAGAAGAACTTGGTGGCTCTCCAGTATTACTTGTCCTCAGTGTAGAACCAGTTCAGTGCTCTCTAAAGGCAGCTCTGCAGCAATTGGAACACTCCTACTCTAGGTCTGGAAGATTCCCCCATGTACAATACATACCTGGATGAGAGAACATGGAGAATTTGCTTTAGAATAAAATTATTTGGAGATACAGTATATCCGTGCTGCATTGCAACCTCTCCATTATGACCTCGTGGATTTGTGAGGAAAATTTCTCGCAATTCAGTTTCAGGGATCTGCGAGGTTTCCTGGCCGACGCACGCGCAGTGCCTCTGCTTTGCCGAGGGGCAGTGCTGGCTCTCCCTCTGGGGCGTGACGGGANTGTAACGTGTATAACAGTAGAGTTAGCAAATTGCTTTCTTTAAATGGATAAATCTGTTAAAATCTGCCAGCTCTTTGGCGGATCCTCTGAACTTAACTAGAATAGCTCAAAGAAGTTGTAATAGAGTGATCCTCCGTATAGTCACGATCCGTTATTTGCGAGATCCAATAGTTGCACGTGATTTTTCAGCGAGCTGTGCAACCTCAGCTCGTGCGTGGANCTGTGCAATCTCAGCGCGTGCGTGGAACGTACCGCGAACCCATCAGCTCTTGAATATATAATGACGTTATGAATATTTAATTGGTCCCCCCGCTGTCACTGCACACCAGACTTGCCGTACATGCTTCATTCTCACCGTTTAGGAGAAAGGGGAGCCGGTCTCGTCTCTGTGAAGCCGGGAGTGCTGCCACAGCACAAAAGGAGCAGCGCCATGCCGGCACTTCCAGCATGGCAGCGCGGCGGCGAGGGGCGGCTGCGAATCAGGGGATAGTGGGTACAGTTGCTGCTGCCAATGCCAACCTTGAGGTGGCAGCAGACAGGAGATTTAAACCCAGGTGGACAGGAGCGGAGCCACTGACTCAGAACGTGTTTCAGGTCTGCTGGCACCGGTGGAACACAGAGAGCATAGTCCGGCGTGTCCAGATGCCAGCGACGCAGACTCCTGACGTCGGAGTGCTGGCACCGGAACCCCCCTCACTGCCCAAAATAAAAAGTTCCCTTGTAGGGAAGGGGAGTGGTGCAGGCTGGGCAGCAGGCACAGGGACAAGCAGGACTGCGGGCGATCCCAGCGTGGGGACGCATCTATGCTCCGGTGCTCCGCCAGCGCCCAAGTCCATCCCTGCCCTGCACATCTTAGGAGCCGCTGCAAGAGCAGATCACAGAGCCACCAGCTCTTTTCGCCCTGCACAGCCGCTGGTCGCCCGTGCTCCTGCAGGCAGCCTCAGTGGGAGACAGACGCCGGCTGCCACCCACTCCATCCTGGGGTGGCCGGATCAGCGCTGCCTGCTTGCCCCCACTCTTGCTTTGGTCGGGGCTGTTACATTCTCAGAAAAATAAACCCCAAAGCAGCCTCTTTGAACAGCAGGGACTGTCCCAGCCTGTTCAGCTGCCACTCCCATCGTACAGCACCACGGTACCCACGGCGCTGCCCCGGTCAGCACTGAACTCATTCCCCAAGCCTCCCCCAGAGTCCTGCTCTAGAGAAGTGTGCCACACAATAACACAAGAGACACACAGCAGCAACCAGAAACCCCGACATAAAAACCCAGCAGAGACATGGCAGGGAAAGGACAGTGACAGAAGGCTAGGCTCCCGCTCGGTGTTTGGGGAGGGGGAGGAGGCAGTGCCGGCTTCCCGTCTACCAGCCGTGCTGATTTCTGCGCTCGGAAAAGCTCCCTTCCTGGAGCTGGGATGTGGCAAAATGTGTTTCCTCTGCTTTACTGAGGCATTACAGAGGGAGCCACGCCCTCTAGACCTTATTAGCGGTGGGGGCGTGGCTATGGGCGTGGCATACTTGACTCTGTAGTGGGGTCGCTATCTTCACGGATTCCATGACTTGCTTGAGGAGGACCAGACCCAATAGCCCATGAGTAACGGGGGATCACTGCAATTAAAATTTCCCCTTTCAGTATGTGTATAGGTGTGCAGTGCACACACATATGTGTGAATCCAAGGGCTTTACTAAAATAAGTAAGTCCTCTTACAACTTCATGCAGAGAGAAATGTTGCAATTACTTTTCAAAGAGAAACCAGCAAAACAGACAGAACCCACTGTTGTTGCAGTACGTATATCTGAGCTCAGTTGTTCCAAATATGCTTATTGCTTTTGAAATACTTCATGCCTCTTGGTCCTATATGTGCAAATATATTTTTGCCTTACATTTCTTCTTAAAGTCCTGTAGGTAAACTAGTATTTGCCCAGACTTCTCGGCTGTCTGTCATCCTGCCTGATAGTGCTTTTACTGTGCACTTTACAGGCACTCTCCCCCTCTAGGACTGCATTCAGCTTTTCACAGGTCCTTATCTTTTGCTGATCTGCCCTATTGGAAACATGTGATGGGTTTTCTTTATTGGAAGAGGTTTTTTTCTTGTGTCTCCTGTTCCTGCAAAGTACCTGGTCTTTATTAGCAAATGCCTGAAGCCAGTGGCATTAAAATGCTGGGCTTGTAATGAAATGATATTGCTGCTGTGCACAGGGACAGGAAGAAGGGAGGGAGAAGTAGAGAATTCCTTTCAGTGCCTCCCTTGGAAATGCAGCCCTTTCATAATGAATTACTGAGAGAAGTCTTCATGATGATAGATGAGAACCAGTGGGGGTTGCAGGAGAGAGTTGAAGGCATTAGGGAGTTATGCTCTAATTACTCTTTCCTGGTGAGGTAGAATAATTGACACCTAGGGCTGGCACTTCAAACTACTGCCTCTCCCACTGCTCATTACAGGAGCACCAATGTCCCCCATGTGCTCTTGGGTTAGCACATCCCAAGACCTTGTCAGGAACTGTCACCTCCTGTTGTGGCAAAGACAAGGTGCCTGCCTTTTTGGATGGGTTTTTTTATTGTTGCTGTTTGTTTGGGGGTTTAAATTTTTTTTTAAGCAGTGGAAAAAGCCAAGCAGTAGAAAAATTCAAGCAGTGCTGAGAATTTGAAGTACTTAAGGCTCAATGAATACCATGCACTGGCTGGGACAAACTGGTTACTGTTATGCCATGTTACAAAGTGGAATTTTCGTGGGAAGTGGAAACTTTGTCATTTACAGAGCCCTAAAATCTTTTTGCTTTTGGACCTTGTGCAAATACAAAACATATGTAAACTGAGTACTCCCTATTTTCATCCCTTATGGGCATGTATGTGTTCTAGGAGGGAGAGGGCACACAGAAGTGCAGAAGAAGTGATTTTTCAGAAAAAATCACCACATCCCCTCTGTCATTCTTAGAAAGTCAGGACTGCACTTTCTCCTAGAAATAGAAAGGTCTTCGTAGAAGCAGCATTGGGTATCTCTGATCCCCTGAGGATGTGGGAATGGAGGGCCTGGCTCTCCTGGAGCACTTCTGAAATCCATTTCAGCTTCAACCCCTCTTCTCCAGTTTCCATAAGAGGTGATTCCCACCCAGAGTTTTCATCCTCCTAGGTGACAGGATACCATTGAGAAGCTCTTAGCTGATACATGTAAGGCAGCATATGTGTCTTTCTCTATATAGAAATGTTAATATATGCATGCATAGTCAAGAGGAAGTCTCTAAAAATGAGGTATGTCTAAAAAAAATGTGTTTCTGAACTTTTCAGAACTATTGTTAACTTCAGTCAAGAACTTAGAAATATCCCTGTAGAACCACGATGAGGGAATGATAAACTTCTGAAAACCACTTGTCAACAAACAGAATACTATACTATGAGTTGGAGGGGACCCACAAGGATCATCTAGTCCAACTCACCATCTAACACCCGTACAGAGACCGAACGCACACCCCAAAGTGGTGAACATAAACCTAGCTCCCTCACAGGTGCACAGGCCACTCCGAGCCAGAAGGGACCCACAGGACCATCCAGTCCAACATCCCCACAGTTATATCATGTTACTAAGCTCCTCATCCAGTCTTCTCTTAAACACTTCAGGGATGGAGACTCCACCACCTCCCTGGGCAGTCCATTCCAATGAGGGATCACTCTCTCTGTGAAAAACCACTTCCTTACATTCAGTCTAAACCTCCTCTGGCGTAGCTTGAGGCCGTGCCCTCTCGTTCTGGTGTCGTCAGCCTGAGAGAAGAGGTCCACACCCACCTGGCTGCAACCTCCCCTCAGGTAGTTGTAAACAACAATTAGGTCGCCTCTGAGCCTCCTCTTCTCCACACTGAACAACCCCAGTTTCCGTAGCCGCTCCCCATAGGGTTTGTCCTCCAGTCCTTTCGCCATCCTTGTCGCCCTTCTCTGGACCCTCTCAAGCAGCTCAACGTCCTTCTTAAACTGGGGAGACCAGAACTGCACACAGTACTCAAGATGTGGTCTGACCAGCGCTGAGTACAGGGGAAGGATAACCTCCCTAGTCCGACTGGCCACACTGTTCCTGATACAGGCCAGGATGCCATTGGCCTTCTTAGCCACCTGGGCACACTGCTGGCTCATATTGAGTTTCCTGTCAATCATTACACCTAAATCCCTCTCCACTTCACTACTCTCAAGCCACTCCTCCCCCAGCCGATAGCGGTGCGTGGGGTTGTTACGTCCAAAGTGAAGAACCCGGCACTTAGTCTTGTTAAACCTCATATTATTGGAGTCTGCCCATTTCTCCAGCCTGTCAAGGTCCCTCTGAAGGGCCCTCCTACCCTCTGGCAGTTCAACATTTGCCCCCAGCTTGGTATCATCTGCAAACTTGCTGATGATGCACTCGATGGACAATGCTGTGTACCCTCTCTGACCCTTTGCCACTAGCACATGGGACCCTAATTTCTTTCCATGACCTTGTACTTCTACTGTAGTTGAAGCAATAAAAGCATTTAATAATTCTGAGTTGCAAATTACAAGAGAATATGCGCAGTGATTTTTCTCAAGAGTTTGGTCTCATGTTTTCAGGATTTTGGTTTTTTAGCACAGGTAAACATGTATTACAAGAACAAAATTACGCTGGAGAACCCCCTAAGCATTATATCCTACAGTTTTGAGGGTGGTTGGTCCTCCATAGCAAGCAATTTATATGAAAAGTGCAGCTGTGGATGTATCACCAGTTTAAATGCAAGACTGAGCAGAAGGGACTGGGAATTTTGACGTGGTATGAGGAAGTTCAATGTATGCTTTATTGTCTGTATAAATTTTTATCTAAAACTTGAGTCAAGACATCTGTCCCATGAATCAGGTATTAATGATTCCTGTGCTCTTATGTTGAACTAGGTTTAAGCCTGTATATGCTTAAGTTGCAGGGAGGAATTCGCCTTATAGTAAATTTACGTCTAGCTGGCTGTCATTAGTGATATAGGGAGCAGATGAAAAGGACTGAATGTTTGCCCCTGACAGCTGGTGGGCATAATTTCATGTTGACTCCATTATCCCACTACATTAAGGATTAGGGTACTGTACACCTGTTCACTTGCTGCAATGCTGTGTTGTCCTGTTGCAGGGCCTCAGCTGTTCATGATGTACTGCATCTTGATAGATGACTGCAGCATTGGACTCTTGCAGTTTTGTGCAGAAACATATCAGACGTGTCTGGGCCACTAGGTATGAGCCAGGTTAAGTAAAGTTTGATTCATACAGTAGAAACTTGCTTCCTCTAACACCTGGCCAATTTTCAGAAATCTTCAGATACTTACACAAAGGTCTTGTAAAAGTCTGAACCCTTTGTTACGTGTCTAAATGGGATCCAAGTTACTGAAAATCAAGCCTCCATACTCGCTGCTGAACACTTAAAAATTCAGACTTGATAAGGGTCAGGATGTACATACATAATCTGTGAATGGAAATTCTGGCAGAGCAATCCCTCTAGTGTTGTTAACCAGTTTTGCAGACCACCCATTCTGCCTGTGCAATGGAACAAACCTAACTGAGGCATTTATTGACAAGATTTGTCCTTACTAATTTCACTTACTTGATTAAAAGAAAAAAAAGTAATTATCTCTTGTATCTGTTTTCCTTGTGAAATCTTAGACTGACTACAAAATCCTCTTGAAGTTTCTGCTGACCCTGTTTCAGATGTCATTTTCAGCTTTTTAAGAAACCTTAAGAAGTTAAAATATTAGCAGGCACGAAAGTTGCTTTTCTGAACTGTTTTACTGATTCCATATACTTACATAGATGATCAGAGGCACCATCAGGTTGAATATAATGTCATGACTCCTAGAAGAACTTAAAAGTGTACCAATGGATGGTGCCCCGAATAGGCTAAAGGCCTGAAATGCCTTTTTCATTTCAATTTAAAATATTTATTTCTGAATCCTCTGTCTCTGGTTCAACTGTTCTCAACACAGCAGCAGGACTGTGAGGGCACATGAGACCTCTTGATACTGCATAAAATCAATCTTCGAGTTGCTATCACTACAGAGTACTTCTTCCCTCCTCCAAGGCAAATTAACAAAGCTGGTGCTCAAGTGGACATCCCTGTGCACACTGTGATGCACATTGATAAGTACACCAAGAAAAATCCTGCACAGCTTTAATGAAAGTAGAAGACAGCCCTCATTGTAATAGATCAGGACTTTAAGGAACAGTTTTCAAGAAGGCAAGTCTGGGAAGCTAGACTACCTAGTCGCTAGGTTGTTGTTAATTTGGCTCATACTGATGATCCCTGGGTTGCTTACATATGTGAAACACCAGAGCTGTGAAGGGAGAGAGCCTGGGTGATGCTGACAGATTGGCTCTATGGAGTGTCTTGTGGCAGGATTTGTTTTGCTGAAGGCTGGAATTCATGTGCATGCTGTATGTGGCATATATACGTATTCTGTTTTGACAGAATGAGTATGTGGGAAGCTCTTTGTACTCGCAGGCTGCATTATTAAGGTACAATGATTTATGACAATAGATGTAGGGATCATTTGAACTGTAAACTGGGGAAATCTGAGATAGCAAAGTAAATTAATCCTTTCTGTGCAGATTAATTATACAAAATTATGCTTAATTAAAAGGAATATTTTACTGTGGCTTAATAAAACAATCCAGAATCTTCAGTCTCCGAGTGGGCCTCTTCAGATATCAGCAGAACTGAAGAGTACTGGCAGTGCAGCTGGAGGTTACTGTCAGTATTAAGTATTAACTGGAAGAGTTTGAACTTTGGGCCCTTTCAGAGGGGAAAGAAGGGCTATGGGAAACCTGGGAGACCTGCAAAGTCAAATAAGATGTTTGTGTAGGCATTCAGAATGTACTGTCAGCATGGAAGGGTTTTTACCATTAAAAAAGAGTAGATACTGTACTCTTTCTTCAGTATTCAGAATATTTCCAGGTAACAGACAGCTCACCATAGTCCACCTGTTAACCACAGAAAACATATGGGACCAACTTCAAATGTATAGAGTACAAAAGGATTAATGTCAAGTGTTGCTGAACTAATTTGTTATCCAGAAACTCTCAACTAGTGCGAATCTGGAATGCATCCATTCTCCCAGTACTGCACTTGTGTAATTATTTGTTTAAGAGGTATTCACGTGTTTACTGCCTTTACTGAAGCTGGTGTTTGCTTTACAGAGACCCACAGGTAGGTCTGGCCTCTTTGTCAAATCTAAGGTGCAATCATGTGTAAATGACATTCTATTCATGGAAGACGTCCAAAACACGATATGCAGAATATTTCATGCAAAAGAAAAGATTATCAGATATACTCCTCTTGTGGACAGTGGGTCAACATGACATGCTCTGCAATACACTTGTGACATGTGGGTATCCTGAGAAACAAGCAGTTTATTTTTTATAATGTAGCAGATTCTATCTTTGAATTTCTTTGGCCCCTTTTCTGCAACTGTCAGCTATATATCATTGTGTTGTTTTTTCAAGCCTAGGGTTTTCGGTTTTAGCCAACTTTCATATTCTGCTATTTGCCTTAATGTCTTTGAGATTTGTATACAGCTTCAGTGTCTTCAAGTGCCAATTATTCAGCTCAGAGCTGAAGGGCAGGGTGCTAACTAGAATTCTGAGGGATGCAAGTGTCCAGTTTTCCCTTGTGACACAGATTCCTTTTCGTGCCAGCCGGTTTTTGTCTCTCTTTTCTTTCACCACCTCAGGAGGTGTAAATTTTATTCTCACTCAGCCTGTGATCAGGCCTGATGAATTCTTTGTAATTGAAATTGAACACAGGAAATCTTTTGACATTAATGCAGCAATCTTGATAGTGAATAGCTGCAAAAAAAATTATTACATTTACAACAGTAGCTCAGCTGTTTGAGCTGAAACAGTGGAGCAAATCTGATAGTCCGACTCAGCAAAGATCATAATGCATTTTTAGCTGATAACCAAGCTCGTCACTGTTTCCTGTTGCTAAATGCATCTTCCAAGAGCTGCAATGTAGATTTGGACAAAAAAGAAGAAAAGTAAATCCAGGGAGTGTTTTCTGGATGTATGTCATACCCTGTGTCTTAGTAGGATTTGTGGTGAGTAAAAAATTGTCAGTTAGAAAGAAAACCATTTGAATCTGATCTGTCCCTGAGTGAACTCTGAGGTGAAATACTGAAGCTTATAGTAAATAACATTGTTTTGGCCAGAAACTTCCATACTGAGCTGTAGGAGGAAACTTGGCTATGTACTCCAGTGTTTGATTTGTCTGTCTTTCCAGCTCTGTAATACAATGATAGGGGTCGTGTTTGTTCCACATGACTTCTGTACCTTGTTAGGGCTTGATTTTCTGTCATTGTTCTGATATGATGCTATTCCCACAATGAATTTGGCTTATTGCTACCTCTTTTGTTTGTTGTTTTCTGGGGTTATTATTTTTGCAACTTCCAGGTACATGCTTTTATGGCATTTCTTGAAAGTATTTCAAGGACTGTATTCCAGTGAATATGATATGATAATTTGTCATTTGATAGCACAATTTTGGCAGCGGTAGCTAAATGTGAAACTTTACCACACTGAGTATTAAAGAGCAATGTTGAAGTTTCCTCATGTGCTTTAAGCTGATGTTAGTGTGAGCTGCAAAATCATATTTCTCAAGCTGAGCTGAGCTGGGGATGATTTGCTTCATCACTGTTACTTTTAACCACCAGTGAGGCACCATGAACATGTGAATACAAAACTGGTTTGGGGAGACTGAAAGTTTATTCCTGCCTCTGCCACTGAGTTGAGGTTGTTCATTTAACCTTCATTAGAATTTTTTTCTTTTTCTAGTGTGTGCCAGATTTGACTGACTCTTTAGATTATTTGCCACTTGGAAGATGAATCTGTTTTCCTATATGCTTATGTGAGATCCAGCTGCGGTTTGTTTTCTGGATGCTATTGCAGTTCAAGTAATGAATACATTGCAGTTACCAAGTATTTAATACCAATATTTGAAAAGCCTTCAAAAAATCATTTTTTTCTGAAATAAACCTGTTCCTAATAAGTCCCTCAAATGGAGCCTATGAGGACTGTCTGCCTCAGTACTGCATCAGTATGGTGGTTTGTATGCAGAGAAATAGAGTATTGCTAATTAAATAATGGTTTGTATGGGGATTCAGAACTAAATGACCTCATGCAATGCTCCAGCTCTGGGAAGATTGGCTGGAAAGGACCTGGTCATGCTGGTCAACAGCTGACTGAACATGAGCCAGCAGTGTGCCCAGGTAGTCAAGAAGGCCAATGGCATCCTGGCTTGTATCAAGATTACTGTTGCCAGCAGACCATGGCAGTGATTTTCCCACTGTACCTCACACTGCTGAGACTGCACCTCAAATCCTGCGTTCACCTTTGGACCCCTCACTTCAAGAAAGACTGAGGTGCTGGACCGAGTCCAGAGAAGAGCAACAGAGCTGAGGCACAAGTCTCATGAGAAGCAACTGAGAGAGCTGAGGGTGTTTAGCCTGGAGAAAAGGAGGCTCAGGAGAGACCTTACCGCTCTCTACAACTGCCTGAAAGGAGGTTGTAGCCAGGTAGGGGTTGATTTCTTCTCCCAAGTAACAAGTGACAGCATAAGAGCAAATGGCCTTAAGTTGTGCCAGGGAAGATTTAGATTAGATATTAAGAAAAATTTCTTCATTGAAAGGATTGTCAGGCATTGGAACAAATTGCCCAGGGAAGTGGAATCACCAACCCTGGAAGTGTTCCAAAAACTTGTGGATATGGCACCAGGGGACATGGTTTATTTGTGAATTTGCCAGTGCTAGGTTAACGGTTGGACTGAATGCTTTTAGAGGTCTTTTCCAATGTAAATGGTTCTGATTCTGTGATTTACCTCTTAGTTACTATACATACTTAAAATGTATAAACCTAGAAGCTGCCATTGCAATAGTCACAGCATTAGATCCTCTGTGTGTGTTTAGAATTAGAGCTGTTAGACTTGGTTGGCACTCTGCAGCCTGAAGGGCTTGTGCACAGTAGCTATAGAGTTCCCTGAGGTGTGGCTCCCAAAAGTGGCAGCGGAATTTGCTGCAGATTGCTGATTCTAGTGCAGTGTTTCATCTGTCTGACTTGAGTACTGTTTCTCATCTCTCAGATGTCCACATGCTGTACTGTGAACAGGTATTCTCTGGACCACTGGTTCCCCTGGAGCATCTTCTTTAAAGCTCAGGGATGAAGGGTGTAGAAAAAGCATAGGTCTTCATCTAACCATGCTAATGTCTGTTAACCTGAATTTCTGGGAGGAAGATTTTACTTGTGTTCACCGGGTGACCAAGGTGCTAATTCTCTTTCCTTTTCATGCTATAGAAGGAAAGTGTATTTTTTAAAAAGATCCATGTCTGAAGTCTCTTGGGTAGGGGGGGTGTAGGGTTGGATGCTCCTATGGGTCCCTTCTGGCTCAGAGTGGCCTGTGCGCCTGTGAGGGATCTAGGTTTATGTTCACCACTCTGGGATGTGCGTTCAGTCTCTGTACGGGCGTTAGATGGTGAGTTGGACTAGATGATCCTTGTGGGTCCCTTCCAACTCATAGTATTCTGTGATTCTGTGATTATAAGGTACTTTCAAAGAGCAAGCACATTTTTAAAGTAATTTGAAGTTGAGAAGATGCTGCCACTGAGCTGAGAAATGTATGAGGTGCAGAGGCTGTGTGCTGCAGGCATTGTGGCATCAAGAGGACAGTTAGCTTGCGTGTTACATCAGTGGCAGGTTTGTGATGAGCTCATATTTTCAAAGAACAGAAGCTGAGAAACTGTATACAATGACTGACAGGCTTTTTAGTTGCCTTTTTTCTATTTTAAGATATTCTTAATTAAATTGATATCTTCTTGATGAGAGCCTGCAGTGCCGTGCTGACAGAGCACTCGTGCTTTTTGCTGGCAAGTGGTATGAGTGCCAAATGACTTGTGAATGGGAGAAGGCTGGTGTTGACCGCCTCATTTGCCAAGCCTGAAAATGATGAATTTGTTCAGCTTTTGCTTTAATTGGGCATTAGGGTGGGAGCATGATGATAAGTACATTTCCTTTGCCGTTTTTCCGGTGACTTTTATGTGGAAAAATACACCCACCCCACTTGTAGCAAGAAAGCATCATAGAGCAGAATTATGGTTAAAGCAAAACTGAGTTTAATTTGACTGAGGGACAAGATGTAGGAATTTAATTGAGTGGTGAGCTTTTCTGTGAAAGATTGAGTTACTCCATACTAGCAAATATCTTGATTTGTTTTATTTTTTAATTTTGACTTGTGTGGTCAAGAAATAGAGCTCTCTCCAGCAGAACTACTGCTGTGTCAGATGGATGGATTTAGTTTTCTTTAAGAATTGTCTCTTTAAAACCAACTTGTTTTCTGTTTTGGTTTTGGTTTTGTTGTTTTCTCTTGAAAAGGGAATTATCAAAGGTGACAACTTTTCATAATTTATGAAATATTTTCTGTGTAGGGTTTAACTTCCCTGTGAAAGGGTTTTTGAGAAAAAGCCTTCATAAATTACAGGAGAAGAAGAGAATGTACGTCTCTTTAGACTGAAGAGACCTCTCAAAACTGAAAAAATATATCTGGTTTATATTTTGCCAGAAATCTAGTCAGGAAGCTGCCAAGTACACAGAGAGTGGGCAAATGCTGTAAGCTCCTCTGCGGTGTTGGGTTAGCAGTCTGATGCTCTGCCATTGCATTGCCCTTGTCTGCTGGAAGTGTGAAATAACTCTCTGAGCAGAAGAATGGAAACTAATAGGTGATAAATTTATTTTGACACGGATGAGCTGTATGATTCAGAGGAGGAAAATTGCAGGCATAATGGATTCAGAAAATATAGTGTAGCAGTCAAAACTCTGAAGTTTGTGAAGCATATTTGGGTGTCAGCATCTCTGACGAGTCCTCAGTAGCTCATACTGTTGCTGAAAATTAATAAGGGCAAGTTTTTCCTTAACTCTCTGAAGGCTTGTTGGACACACTGGGGTCAGGGTTTGGAGTTAACTAAACTTAATTAGTCTGTTCGAGCTTGATAGTGCAGACAGCAGTACTGACAGTGAAACTGCAGATTGACACAAACTGTACAGACAGAGTCCAACCAAGATAAACTCACATCATCATTTCATGCATGTGTTGGTGTGTGTCCTCAGGCATAAAGTTTATCCTCTCAGTTTAACAGATTATTAAAGATTTCTATTTCATTGTGAATGTAATTGAATAACCAAGGCATTTTGAGGAATTTGTAGATTTCTGGATCATAATTTCCAGAAGGAAATTTCGTCTTTTTGCCAAATGAGATGTACAATAGTTACATTTCAGTGAGATGCCATTGCACTTTATCAGGACACATATTCATTCCAGGTCAAACACTGTGAAACCTTATGGGTTCAGTTGGAGAAAAGATTCTTCAAAGTGGCCCGGACTTTCACTGGCAAAACAATAAAAAAATAAATACTGATAATATTATTATTAAGGAGATATCCATTTTAAGGAGGTAAAAGTGGTTTTTAGGGAAGATATTCTGAGGAAGAGAATTCTTACAATGGATCTCTTCCTGTTTTGGGGGTGAGTAGGTGATGGTACTTCTCTCTCATCCACCCTCCCCAGTGTCCCTCCTCCTCAGCTCCAGGCACTTAACTTTTCATGGAGGAGATTGGTGTGACAACTCTTGTCAGATAAAGCTCTGCTCAAAGTGATTTCCATAAGAAATACTGATTTCTTTTTTTCTGTTGTTGCATCTCCAGTTTACAGAGGATCCCTTCTTTTCTGTATCAGAGAGGGTAAGAGCAAAGTAGCTAAAATAAAATCCTGCTTGTATTCTGAAATCTGACATAATTTAGCAGGTAAAATGTTGATTGTCATGTTTCCCTAGGTATTTTGTAGCAAACTCGAGGTACTGAAGAGACCACCCACTAGGCCCTGAGTGGAGAGAATATTTATCTTGCATATTGACCTTGGCAGAGCCTACAGTGAAACTCTTACACTCAAGGGACAAAAAAATTTATAATATATAGACCTGTATGTACTGTTAGCAGTCCATGCAGAATCCAAGAGCGAGGTTTCTTTTGTATGATGGCACTATACCTGTCAGGAGGGTATTGCACTGGTTGTCATGTTTTTATTGAAAAAAATCTGTTCAGATAAAAAATATCCCAAAGAAGAAATGAAAAGAATATTTGGGGGGGTGTTGTCTGTTAAAGAAAATTAATTGTGTTATAGGTGGGATTCCTCTGAATAGAAAGCCCCATACAGCATCTAGGGTAAGACCTCTCATGGATCAAAATGGCACAGTATGAAAGTATTAATCAGTTATTGTAGCATCACCTGCTCAGACACTATTGACATTGCACAATCTTTCCCTTACAGAGGCACAGGATTTTCTCCATCAATTCTTTAGATGTTTTCTAGTCTGAGAGCCTGATACCTTTTCTCCTGACACTTTGTGGCATCATTTTTGCATCAGCGCAAAGAAAATGTGGAATACACCCTGACCCAAATCTTGACATATGCCATTCAGAGCGTGCTGATGCTAACAGTAGAACAAGGATGAACTGCGTGGTAGGAAAGGCCACCTAGAGGCATCTCTAAAAGGCTGCTCTCAGGCTTTAGCATGGTATCTAAGTATCCCAGAACTGTCATGCAAGAAGCCTTGTTGACTGACTACTCATTGCACAGTCTGTAACCTTCTGTTACAGTATGTAGTAGGATTGGTGACATAGTTTGTATTATTTTATAATATAAAATGACACTGTGTAACTGTTCAGTATTATTGGAAATTTGGGACGTGGAATTTTCCCAGCAAAGAGACAGAATGCTGCTGGTGGTGGTTTACTTGCATTACATGGATGTAGTTACTTGTCATTTATGTATTTCTTGGTAATTTTTACTTCTCTCTGTGGCAATCTGTGTCTGATACCCACTGTAGGAAATAGATTGATCTCAGCCTGAAAGAGGAGAAAGAGCTGTAACTAAATAGCAAAACAAACTGCCCACAAGACAACTGGATCAGCAGTGGCATGGAAGGAGCTGGGGTGCAATATAACCCCCTTGTAATCCAAGAGGAGGTAGTCAGGGACTTGCTGAGTGGCTTGGACCCTCATAAGTCTATGGGACCGGATGGAATCCACCCGAGGGTCATGAAAGAACTAGCAGATGGACTCGCCAAGCCACTCTCCATAATTTACCAACAGTCCTGGCTTACTGGTGTTGTGCCACAAGACTGGTAATTGGCCAATGTGACACCCATCCACAAGAAGGGTAGGAAAGATGATCCTAACAACTACAGACCAGTCAGCCTGACCTCAGTCCCATGCAAAGTCATGGAACAGATGGTCTTGTGTGCCATTACACAGCAACTGCAGAACAACCATGACATTGGATCTAGTCAGCATGGATTTCGGAAAGGCAGGTCCTGCCTGACTAAC
>WEKX01005649.1:15411-33303 GCA_013390025.1 Pitta sordida | reverse complement strand
CCCTTCCAGCTCAGAATAACCTGTGATCCAGTGAACCTGTGAAATACATGCGTAAGAAGCTTGATAGAAAAGTGTTGTAAGTTGAAGGAACTGTTGGAATACATAGCTCTTATTCAGAGGGATCTCATATGTAGAAATGGGCTGACAATAACCACAAGAAATTCAACAAAGGGACATGAAAAATCCTACACCTAGTGAAAAATAAACCTATGCCACCATTTATTTGGGGATTCAGAGAATTATAAATTTTAGTCAGTTATGTAGTAGCTTAGAGATTTAAGGATTTTAGTGAATTAGTGAAATTTTAGTGAAAAATTCAGTGAATTTTAGAAGGATTAGTAAATTTTAAAGTCATTCTATTGGCCTGAAAATTAAGACCGAATATTAAAGGTGAAAAACCTTGTCACCCAGTCCTGAATGGTAAACAAAAGAGGGTGCTTGCCAAAACAAGAGGAAAAGAATGTGAAACATGAGAGCGGATTGCTTGAAANGTGAAACATGAGAGCAGATTGCTTGAAAGACCTATGGCAAAGTGCAAATTTATGACATAATGCTGAATGGATGAATATTCATGCAGTGATTTGCATATGTATGAGACAAGGGTATAAAAATAGGTGGCAAATCTGGGCGAGGCCTTTTTGACACCTGACAGGGCAGGGTACACTGCTGTTCCTCTTTCTTCAGTTCTTGGCCCAAAAATAAACTTTTTTTCTCTGTTTGCAAGCAACTACCTTGAGTCCTGACTGATTACAATTAAATCACCATAGAGGCTGGGGCACAGAGCAGCTCTGTGCATTCTGGGCCGTACTATCATGAATTTAACTAGCAGGCTAGAAATAATTATTCTCCCTATCCAGTGCTTGTGAGATTGTATTTGTAACACTATGTCTAGTTCTGTGTTTTGCAAATGAAGAAGAACAATGTGGGACATTGTTGGAAGAGGATCCATCAAAGTCACCAAGAAAGTCTATAGTGTGCATCACAGGAAGTCAAAAAGAGGCTGAGAGATCTGGCTCTGTTCAAGCTTAAAAAAGAGAAGGTTAAGGGGAGATCTAGTTCTTGTCTTCAAATATATCCTGATAAAAGATATAGACTCATCCTGAGAGAGCTCAGTGACAAGATGACAAGCAAGACACATAATCTGTAACATGTAAAATTCCAATTACATACTAGGAAAATTATTTCACAGTGACAAAGTACAGTTCAGATGACTAGCTTCCTGATCTGAATTTTCCCTGCTGTGAGAAGAAAGTTGATCCTAATAACCTCCAGAGGTCACTGCAACCTAAATTATTCCATGATTACATGCTATAACATTGTCCCTTTCTGTGTGACTACTTAACTACTAATATTCAAAATCAAGAAGACAGCCTTTCATTCGAAGTTAATCATCCGGGTATTTTACTAGTACAGATTTATTTATTTAGACAGAAGATGCAGACAGAATATGCTATTTCTTTGACCCCATCAGGGACAAATACCAGAAGGCAGTTTCTCACCTCCATAGTTCAGATTTTCTTTTCCATCTTTGTTAAAAGAAATTCCTCATGTTCCTTGTGATCACCATGGTATATCCCCTTCCCTCAGTTTTTCCAGGTTTTTTTTTTCCAGAACTCTCCAGCTGGCATGCAACTCTTGCTTTCCCAACCCATTCCCAAGAAACCAAGAGTTAGTTTGAACTGACCCTTGCTCTAGTTACCATGTATTATGAGCACATCTGTCTTGTATCACATAATCCTTAAACTTGTTTTCGGTTTGTTCAGGGATTTTCTGCCTGTTTGGAGCATTTTTGTTTTATTTTATTTGTTGAAGAGTTGGGTTTTGTTTCTTTCTTTTAATATTTTTTCAGCAAAAAGAAAGTCAAGTGACATTCTTAACATAACTGTCTGGCTAGAAAACATAACCTATTTTGAGATTGGGTGGAAAAGAAATTATCATAATTTACATGAGACTAGAAGCCTTGACATTTCATGACTGCATGATTTCCTTATGGAAAAGTTGACATTCTCACTGGAAGAGGTGAAAATAATAACAGCCCTTCAAACAGGGAGTTGACTTACCATTGTGTCAAAATTATATCACAACATGGAAATTTCACTGTAAATGTGTTTTCTTATTGTGATAAGCACATTTTAAACCATAAATTCATATTAATTCCAAACATAATGTCAGCAAATTCTGTCAAAATCTATAATACTCAGAAATAAAAGACACGATTGTATAAAGTCATCAACAACCTCCATAACATTACAATAGAAATATAGCTCTGTCCTTCAATAAGAAATTTTTTCCTTTTGTTGATTTGTTTTTTTCTGGCTTCACTCGTGTTGGGTTTTTTAAAAACATTCACAAAATGCCACAAGCTTTCAGAATTCAGTGACACAAAAAGTTCAACAAAAAGACATTAATGTGTTTCTTATTTTAAGATATATAAAAAACCTCTGTGGAGACAGAATGTTTGTAAAGCTACCACAAAATAAGGCAAAGTTAGATTAGTCCTACAGTTTTCTTACTTTTTACTGGTATACTTGTGTATACTTTAAAAATAAAAAACAAATTTGTGAACTGAAACAATTTTATCTACACAGTTCTATGTTTTCTAAACATATAACTCCAAATAGGATAATTATTTAGAGTATAGTATATTTTAATAGACATAATTTATTGAACATTTTTAAAGATCACTTTTGCTTAACTATACATTTCCCTTTTTTTATGTGGTTCATTGTTCTTTTGTTGTATTTGAATATCTGATTCTGTAATAAAATATTTTTGTGTAAGAATCTCCTAGTTGGACTGTAAAGGCTGGAATACTTATTGCATCTCAAACACTTTTATGGCATGTGCACACACCTCATGTTAGCCACTCTTGTACTCCAGCAACATATGGCTCCTCCAGCTAGAACTGTTAGTGGTAAAAGCCTATCTAGGCTTTTAATTACTTTTACTTGAATGACAATTCCTTTCCTCACTCAACATGGAGTGCATTCTGACATACAAATGAAGTGTGAAAGAAAAGGTCTCAGGTGAATTTTTCCTTTACAGGAACAAAAACTTCATCAAACTTTAAACACTCACATTCAGAGTGCCAACTATATTGCAAGGTTGTTGCAGAAGAGAAATTCAGGTTGGAGAAAGATTTTTCTCGTTCTTGTTGATTGTTGGGTGTTTTTTACATTATGTCTTAACATTATCCATAGACTGTGAATATTTTCAGGGAGATGTGTTTCCATAGGCAACTTAAAATAAGCTTTATGTGGTCAGTTAATTTTTTTCTTTTGCAATACTAAAAGTAGTCATTCAGTTATAACAAGACTTACATTTGATCCAGTACGTGATCTAGTATTTTAAAGGATCACAGGAGCAAGTTACAAATAAATCCTTAGTATATACATGGGAAATGTATATTTCTCTTCTGATACGAACTTTTGAAAAAGAACAGTTCATCTTCAACCTTGATATTGTATGTATAAGGTTTAACTTTGGGGATTTGGAATTTCAATCCCAGATGTAAAATATTGAAGAACTATCACAATGTCATTACAAAATGCTTTTTCAGAACACTATTTAAACAGAAATATTTTAGTTATGCAAACGATATTACAGAACATTAAAGAAAAAGGCCTAGGTCATCTCCTTTCACTTTCATAAGATAAAAAAAAAAGCTTTCAGGCATTATATCTGTGTTCTGTTTATTATGGTCTAACAGAGCAGAGGTTTTGCACAGCAAAATAGGACACAGGTGGTTATAGTATAACATTCACATTTTTCTTGAAGCGTAAACTATTTCCTGGTTTCATATCATAGATTTCTTTTGATATTACCTGTGGATATTTATGAAGTGCAGAAATGGAAATACGTATATTCAGAAACACTGAAATAAATTACTTCTTGGTATAACCCTCTTCATTATTGAACTAAAAACAATTAGCAGCAACATTTTAAAAAATATTTTGCTCTTAGACAGTGGTAAACTCCAAGACAGAGTATTCAATCTGTAATAGATTTTGTTTTCAAAAGTATAAAGAATTGTTGAGAATCTGGAAGTAATTAAACACTAATGTAACTCCTTTTATAACAATTACCGTGACCAAATAAGGAAAAGCAAGCAAAGGTTTCAGGCTTTTAATTGTGAGAAATTATTGTGAGACACTGGATCAGTTATTATATAATTATTTATCAGGTCAGAACAAGCCCTCTGTGTGCTGGGGAAGGGGCCAGGCCTGCAGCAACAGAGGGCACGTGGCAAAATTGTCAACCAAAAACCATGCCCCCTGGAGTCTTTGATTTTGAGGTACAGTCAGCCCTAAATTATCGCGGCTCCTCGGGTCTCCATGGCTCCCATGAAGCCATTGCTCTGTGAAGATAGGCAGCTCATGAATATGCAATTAGCACCGCATGTTGCCCCCACCCCACCCCAGCTCCAGCACATCACGGCGGTGTGTCAGCTCCACCCTGCTCACAACACAAGGGATGGGAGGCTCCCAATCCCCATGAGCATGCCACGCTGGGAAAAAAACCACTTCCCTTTGCCACTTGGTCATGCATGCTGGCACTGGGACCCGCCCGCCCTGCTCTCCCAGCCTGCATCCTGCTGGGGGGAGACCCCCCCCCGACCCNCACGTGGCAAAATTGTCAACCAAAAACCTGCCTGGGAACCTGCTCACACCATGCCCCCTGGAGTCTTTGATTTTGAGGTACAGTCAGCCCTAAATTATCGCGGCTCCTCGGGTCTCCATGGCTCCCATGAAGCCATTGCTCTGTGAAGATAGGCAGCTCATGAATATGCAATTAGCACCGCATGTTGCCCCCACCCCACCCCAGCTCCAGCACATCATGGCGGTGTGTCAGCTCCACCCTGCTCACAACACAAGGGATGGGAGGCTCCCAATCGCCATGAGCATGCCACGCTGGGAAAAAAACCACTTCCCTTTGCCACTTGGTCATGCATGCTGGCACTGGGACCCGCCCGCCCTGCTCTCCCAGCCTGCATCCTGCTGGGGTGAGACCCCCCCCCGACCCTCTGTGTCCGCCAGGGCCAGGAGTGGCACCTGCCATTGTGCAGGGGCCAGGCTCGCTCTGGTTGCCGGGTCTAAACGCATTTTACCACTGCTGCCAAAAGCTGTGGAGCGGCCATGGCCACTCTGGTGATTCTCTGGGAATTTTAGATGAGATCCTCAGAGCACCTGCTTGGCCACTGACTGCGTCAAAATCATTTCCATGGTGATAGGCTGTTACAGGAGCTGGTCAGGTGTGGCTGGCCACTCACCCTTGCTTCCCCCTGGATGGTAGGGCCTGGCCAGTGAGGAATCAGAGGGCCTGGGCTGTTACTCACAGCAGGAGGGAGAGGGAAAGCCACAGAATCACAACAAAAGCCGGATGTCCAGCAGAAGCCTGGTGTTGTGCTTGCAAACGGCCGTGGCACAGTGCTGCTGGATCCTGCTTGGGGTCGGGCGCAGCGACTGCTTGGCCACTGACTCTGCCAATGCTATTCCCACGGTGATGAGCTGTTGCAGAACCTGGCCAGGTGCGGTGGGGCCCAGTCAGTGGGAGATCCGGGGGTAAAAGAAGAAAGCCGGGACTTTGGAGATCAAAGCGATGACTCAATGTGGATTACAGCTAAGACTCGTTTATTCAGGGTTCACACAGATCATATGTAGCACATTTTTGCCAATTCATGCTCACACAGCAGTTCCTACTTTGCAATTACCATCAAGACACCTGTTGTTTTCTACAAGGAGGTATTATCAAAACAGTCTTCTATTTCTGTTGTTCCAAGGCCAAGCTATGAGCCAAGCCTGGGCTTTGTGTTGTCTCTTAAAGGGCCAGCATCCTTTACATTCAAACCATCTTTCTACACGGGGGGCAGAGCACAGTGTGAGCTATGTTTAAACATGCCCTCATGGGGTCCTGGAGGAGCGTGGGTCCCCCTGCATACCCCCTGGGGATGATTTACACACTTATGTATGATTTACACACTCTTGGGTTAGACATGGTACCTGAGACTGGACTTGGCATAAGGACGTCTTTTGGGGCAGGTGGACACGATCTCAGCATCCTCAGAATAAATATCTTGGACACCATGTCTACCCTGAGAATGGTAAGACCAGGTCTACCAACCCAGAGAGATGACAGGACAGAGGCGCGGGTGGGTCCTAGAGCCGGCGTGCATGTCCGAGATGTGAAGACAAGTGGGTATTTTTCCTGGCACAATATCCCTGCAGGAGCCCCCTGACCCTTCCTGGTGCTGCAGGTGGGATGGAGCTGACACACTACTGGAGTGCGCTAGAGCTGAGGGGATCAGCACGGTGGGAGGGGCTAATTTGTATAATCTTTACTTTTTATCTTTGTATATTCATGACTGTAAGTTAACACAGGTGCAGTCACAAATGCACTGTGAAACATAGAGTTATCTCTGTGGAGAAAAAATCCCGTGAAGAAGGAACCCGTAATAGCCAGCAGTGTGCCCAGGTGGCTAAGAAGGCCAATGGCATCCTGGCCTGTATTAGGAACAGTGTGGTCAGTTGGAATACGGAAGTTATCCTTCCCCTGTACTCGGCACTGGTCAGACCACATCTTGAGTACTGTGTACAGTTCTGGTCTCCCCGGTTTACGAAGGATGTTGAGCTGCTTGAGAGGGTCCAGAGAAGGGCGACAAGGATGGTGAAAGGACTGGAGGACAAGCCCCGTGGGGATCGCCTACGGGAGCTGGGGTTGTTCAGCCTGGAGAAGAGGAGGCTCAGAGGTGACCTGATTGCTGTTTACAGCTACCTGAGGGGAGGTTGCAGTCGGGTGGGTGTGAATCTCTTCTCTCAGGCTGACGACACCAGAACAAGAGGACATAGCCTTAAGCCATGCCAGGAGAGGTTTAGACTGGATGTCAGGAAGAGCTTTTTCACAGAGAGAGTGATCTCTCATTGGAGTGGTCTGCCCAGGGAGGTCGTGGAGCCGCCATCCCTGGAGGTGTTTAAGAGAAGACTCGATGAGGAGCTCAGTGGTCTAGTTGGTGGGAGGCTTGGATGGATGGAGCATGGTGCCCATGGTTCCATGCTTGTGGGCCTGATCCCTGGGTGGGTGTTCACTTGGGAGTTGGACTAGATGATCCTGTGGGTCCCTTCCAACTCAGAATAACCTATGAACCTGTGAATAAGAGAACTGCAGAGTAGTGAGGGTTTACTATATTAGTGAAGTATAAGGCTTTTATAAGGTTTGGTGGGAAAACATTAGAGCATTAAATATATTTTTAAAAGTAATACTTCTGGTTAAGCTTGTAGCTTCAGGAATGGAATTGTTGATGTGTTTTCATATGTATTTATAAAGTTCTTACATTTACACATCTATTATATTCTGCACACATAAAAATAAATACATATAAATGTGAAAGTGTGCATGTGTCCACACATATATACAGAAAATTCATGCGTATATTTTAGTCAAATAGATTTGAGGGACCATACTAAGCCATATTTCTTAATTACTATTAAATCTTTCATGACAATCCAGGAAGTCATACATAATACATTCTTAAATTTAATAGTAGTTTTGTGCTTAGGAACAGTCTACTTTTGGGAAGTAGTATTTTTGGCTATGCTAGATTTTAAAACTATGATTAGGCTTATCAAGAAAGTAGGAATTGTTGTTGTCCAAACACCCTCTGCTTTGTGGAAAGTATAGAAATAAGTTTGGTATAATATTGATGTAGATTTTTGTACACAAGAATGAATTTATATAAATTAGTACATATATCTTGTAGTCTCAAACTTTAATTCTTAGCTCAACAAAACCAAATCAAACCTTATTCCTTTCATACAAAGTTGCTGGATCACAAACTGAGTTATTGGAAAATATTAAAGAGCAACACAAATAATTTAATAAAAGTTTCCTTAAGTTTATTTTAAAACTTCTGAGCCCCAGAAAGTTAGAACTAAGTGACAAAAGCAACAATAGCCTTGTGAACTGTAATGCTGGAATAGATACTATGCCTTGACCATTAATAATATGTAAATATACCTTAAGTATGCATGCTTTAAAGACCAGTTTATGAGATTATCCATAGCTTTGATGTTGATGTTAATATAATAGAGACATACTGATAATTGTTGGAATATAAAGAATAAAAGGGCAAATTTAACTCCAGAGAAGGGCTTATTATTCAGGTTTATAAGGTGCAAACAAAGATTTCCAGAGGTTTGGTGTAATGTTTGCAAGTTCTGCTATAGGATATATAGTTTGTATGCAAACTTGAGAAGTTATTTATAGATGTGGCCTCTGGTATCTTTCAGGGGCTAACACAATAAAGATATGGATTTTAAGAGTGGGACATGTTAATTTTAAATTTATGTGGTGAATATCTGTCTGCTGACGTCTGTAAAAGCATTCATTATCATGAAAACACAATGACTCATGAGTGACTTCCTTTTTTTCATCTTCTCTATAATTCCATTTCCACCAGAGAAAAACAGATGTCAGCTCCCTAATAGAGAAAACAATGTTTCTTTTCTCAAACAGTGATTGTCAAATCAATATATCTCTCAATTTGGCTCAAACAAAATGCCCTACTTGGAATCTATGAATGGAAAGCATAAGGAACAAAATTTTCTTTAATGTCATTATTCTTGTCTTTTCTAGGTCTTTCAGAGGAAGTAGGGTTTTCTTCATTCTCAGCCATAGAAAGATAGTAAGAGTGTAAGCATGTGCTATAAAGTAAAATTGCCAGGCAGTCAAGGGGGGTGATTGTCCCACTCTGCTCTACACTGATGTGGCCTCACTTTGAATATCATGTGCAATTTTGGGAGACACAATAAAAAAAAGGCATCATGCTATTAGAGATCATCCAAAGAAGGACAATGAAGATGGTGAAGGGCCTTGAGGGGAAGCCGTATGAGGAGCGGCTGAGATCACTTGCTTTATTCTGTCCTGGATAAGAGGATACTGAGGGACTCTACAGCTTCCTCATGAGGCGAAGCAGAGAGGTAGGCAACAATCCCTTCTCTCTGGTGACCAATGAAAAGACCTAAGGGAACAGCATGACACTGTGTCAGGTGAGGTTTAGGTTGGATATGAGAAAAAGAATTTTAACCCAGAGGGTGGCTGGGCACTAGAACAGGCTCCCCAAGGAAGTGGTCACAGCACTAAACCTGACAGAATTCAAGTAGTGTTTGAAAAATACTCTCAAGCATATGGTGTCATTCTTGAAACAGTCCTGTGCAGGACCAGGAGTTGGATTTTGATGGTCCTTATGGGTCCCTTTTAACTCAGGATATTGTATGATTTTTTGCAAATAATTTTTCCTCAAAGTGATACTGCAGTGATAGTTTAAGGGTCTCATTTCTGCTGAGTGCATTTAAACTAACATTTTAGCTGGAAGAGCTAGCTGTGCTTAGGCTCTTTTGAAAGTTGTTCTTTTTGAACTTTGTCAGTTCTGGGAGTGGGGCAGCTTTGGTAGTGCATAAGCTAGACTTTTTGGGGTGAAGGTATTCTGGAAGATGCTTTCTGGGACCACATTGAATGCTATCCAACAGCCATTGGGAAATAAGGACCCAGTCAACAATAACTAAAATCTAATGTATGTATTTGGATAATGTATATATTGGATAAGATATTGATATACATGTATGCTCTTCCTATACCAATATGTCTGTTTTGCAAGTGTTATTCTTTCGAGTCTTCTGTGGCATGTGGAAGGACAGTAAATCACACATGATGAGTGTAAAGTATTTAAAGTAATTGACATCTACATAAGTACATGCATTTCTTCCAATGAAGCAATATTTTTTCCTTCTTATCACTTCATATTACCATAATCTGAGACTGTTTACGATAATAGTAGGGTACAGAAAAAAATAACGGAAAAATAAAACCAAAAAAGTAGGATTTTTAAGTAATATAATTTGCTTCCACCAAAAGAGAACAAAACAGAAGTAGCTTTATTCTTTCATTTACATGTGCATTTCCCAGCTGCCTGCTTTGTGGGTCTCCAAGGGTTGGGTTTTTTTTAAGAAATACCAATCCATATAACACCTGCTGGATGTGCACAGTTTGAGATGCTAAAAAAGAAATCCAGACTTACAAAACCAACACAGATTTTATTCATGCAAGTAAGGCTTTGAAAGAAAAATGCACCAAACTGAAGTTGCACATTTGTATCTGGTATTCAGCCTCTTAGCAGTCATGTACTCTAGGGGCGTAAGAAGTGGATGGCCTTTTTACATATCAAGCAGTGATACCTTCTGAAAACCAATGGGACAGGAATGCTTTTTCAAACATTCATGGACCATTTCATACCCTGTGGTAGTGTTGTGTCTGTATAGTCTCTATAACAGCAAATATGTTGTAAAATTAGCTAGCTGATATACCATGATACCTTCCTCCATCCCCCTCATCTAGCTTCTCTTGGGATCCTAAGTAAGGGTCTCTTTTTTGAAATTTACAGGGGAATTTTTGAAAGCTTCTATTTTGGGGTAAATCCCCTTCTGCTGAATCCTGTCTTTTCCATTGAAACACATCAGAGAAGGAAAATACCTAAGGGTTTTTTGTTTTTTATTTGTTTGCTTTTCCTAAGCTCTTGATCTAGTATGACAGGATAAAATTTCAGGACTGTTGGAGATACTGAAATGACAGCTAGAAAGCATCAGAAGCCTCAAAAGTTACCAGTGCTTTCAGTTCTCTACAGAGGAGGAGTCACAACTGGAGAAGGCAAGAAAATGTTATTTTGTTTACAGTTGTATGATATGAAGTAAAACTGCAGAGTTTAAGAGATGAGAGAATAGGAAAATCTGCTTTTAAAACAATGAAAATTGGTTACCTGCTAAATTTTATCTGGTGGAATACTCTGGGTTGGAAGGGACATTGGAATTCATAAGTTCCAATCCCTGCATTGGGCAGGGATGCCAAAAAAAACTAACTCAGGATGGTCAAAGGCTTATCCAGTCTGAATTTGTGTGTTTCCAGGGATAGGACATACACAACCTAAGTAACCTGTTTCAGTGCCTCACCATCTTCACAGTAAAGAATTTATTCCTAACATCTAACCTAAACCTACCCTCTTTCAGATTAAAGACATTACCTCATCTCTCCCTATCTGCCCATGTAAAAAGTCACTTTTCCTCTTTATATAAGTCCCCTTTAAGTACTAGAAGGCTCCAATGAAGTCTCCCCATAGCCTTCTCTTCTTCAGCCCGAAAAACATCAGCTCCCTCAGCCTGTCTCCCCAGCAGGAGTGCTCCAACCCTCTGGTCATTTCTGTGGTCCTTCTCTGAATCTGCTCCAACAGGCCCCTGTCTTTCTTGTGCTGAGAGTCCCAGAGGTGGATGCAGGTAGGGAGGTAGTACTGAGTAGAGGGGCAGAATTTCTTGCATCAACCTGCTGGCCACACTTTTTTATGCACATCCCAATGAGATTATTCTGAAGAAGTGGGCTATTTCTATCTACAGATCTTTGTTATTGCCACTCCTTCTCCCCTTGTAACAAGATCACAAAACCTCTCCAGAATGTGTCCGTGTTTTGTTGCTTATCTTCATATACAAAGTAGCTGTATGTAACATCCACATCCACATCCACAAAGTAGCTGTATGTAACATTGCTTTCAGAAACAACTGGCAACATATTCAGTCTCTCAGTCACTATAAAACATAGCATTTTGCCTACAGAGAGAGTAATAGCAAGCAAAAAAAGCAGCTTAAGGGTCTTTTATGTCCTTAATAAAAATTAAAATAAGTGTATCTATTAAAAAACTCTGGTCTGAACTAGATTACTCAGAAGATATTGTACACAACAGTAGTGTCCTATTAATCTATGGCTCACTGATGCCTGCCAACTGCCAAATAACTCCTGATATCCTGTAAGTTAATAAATAATTTACCTGATGTTAATAGATCTAAAATCTGATGTTCCTGTTGCAGAATTATATCGTGCCAAGTCATTCAGACTTAGTAATGAAAAAGCAAAAAACTGATGTTGAATTAATGTTTACTCAGTGTCCTTGGACTATCATCACAAGTAAATTCTGTAAATCTGACTTTCATAGTAATTTAATATATAAACTTTTCTTTTAAATAACATTTTTCCTGCAAGTAATTTTCCATATTTTCTAATCATAAATGCAAAAGGTATTTGTAATTCCATGCTTATTACAGTATGTAATTAACAGGAGACAGACAAAACAATCCTTCTGGCAAGACATTCTATGATATTATGTGACTGAGGAAGAAAGTAACTGGCTTGCTATGGAAACTGGGGTTGTTCAGCCTGGAGAAGATGAGGCTCAGAGGCGACCTGATTGCTGTTTATAGCTACCTGAGGGGAGGTTGCCGCCAGGTGGGTGTGGATCTCTACTTTCAGACTGACGACACCAGAACGAGAGGACATGGCCTTAAGCTACACCAGGGGAGGTTTAGACGGAATGTAAGGAAGAGGTTTTTCACAGAGAGAGTGATCGCTCATTGGAATGGTCTGCCCAGGGAGGTGGTGGAGTTGCTGTCCCTCGAGGTGTTTAAGAGAAGACTGGATGAGGAGCTTAGTGACATGGTCTAGCTGTGGGGGGTGTTGGGCTGGATGGACCTGTGGGTCCCTTCCGGCACAGAGGGGCCTGTGAACCTGCGAGGGATCTAGGCTTATGTTCACAGCCCTGGGATGTGGGTTCGGTCTTTGTATGGGCTTTAGCTGGGGAGTTGGACTAGATGATCCTTGTGGGTCCCTTCCAACTTGCAGTATTCTGTGATTCTGTGAATCTTGACTCCATTTCCCTTTGTAACTACTACTATTTACATGGCTCGAGATTCACCGTTAGCAAAAAGAATCAACTTCCAATACAAATTCAACCTCATTCTTTCACATTGCATTTTTTGGGGGCTGAAATGCTTTGCACTCTAAATTAATTTAGTATAGTAAAGTGTCATTCACAGTCTTCTTTCAGATGAAGGCATATGAGAACCAATTTGTCGAAACAGTAAAATTAGAAATACATTTAACTAGACTGTGTGTATAGCTAAAAAAATAATGTAAGAGCTCTGCTGAAAAATGATTTTATTAATGAAAAGAGATTTTTATTCAGCTTCTCTTCCACCATTTTTCTTTCAGAAAGGTACACTTTTTCTAGAGATGTAAAACAAACTGGTAGAGACTAATTTGTTCAACACTCATAAAGACAAATAAACTTTATTGTAGAGCTTAATANTGGCGTCTTCCCTCCGCGCGGGTCCCAGGCCCAACACGCGGAGCGGGGAATAGGGGCTGGGCCGGTGGTGCGACGGGCGCCGCCCGCCACCCTGCGTGCATGCGCGTGGTGGAGGGAAAAAAAAAATCGGGGCGACCTTATTGCTGTGTATAACTGTCTAAAGAGAGGTTGTAGCCAGGCAGGGGTTGGTCTTTTCTCCTTGGTCTCTGGGGACAGGACGAGAGGTCATAGTCTTAAGCTTCAACAGGCAAAGTTTAGGCTTGATATTAGGAAAAGATTTTTTACTGAAAGAGTGATTCGGATGTGGAATGGGTTGCCCACAGAGGTGGTTGAGTCACCAACCCTGGATGTGTTCAAGGGGAGGCTGGACGAGGTGCTGAGTGATATGATCTAGATGTAGAGGATAGGTTAGTTGGATTATAGGTTGGACTAGATGATCTTGAAGGTCCTTTCCAGCCTTATCTATACTGTGATACTGTGATACCGTAATTTACAAAATCTGTAGTTTACTGCTGGAAAAGATGAGTCAGGAGCTGCCCAAGAAACACTAACAAATACGGTGTAATGGACTGCACAAATTACTGCCTTTCAGCTCAGGTTTACCTCTTAAATCATAGATTTTTGCTTCTTTCCTCTAGCCACATTCCAATTCAGTTTGGTATTCCTTCTATAACCCCAAGAGATTTTATTTTGAGAATCGCTTTTATCTGTCATGCCATGTAAAGCGTGTTTTAAAAGTCTAAACAAAATAATACCAACTTCCTCCCTTGCTCACTTTATTATCCTCAGAAAAGTCAAATATCTTTGTTAAACTAGAGCTGCTATCCCTAAATTCTTACTGAACTGGAATTTAATGGATTCCTTAACATACAAACTACACTTCAGTTAGCTTCAATGGATCAGTCCTACAAAAGGAAGGTCTTTTTAAAATTACTGAATAATACAAAAGTTTATTTCAGAAATTAGTAGCTTTTACAAATCTAGACCCCAATAAATAGTAGGCCAATTCTCATTGTTGCCTCTCTTAACATCTCAGGATATTTCTAGTGTTGCACATATATTTGCCCTACCAAGAACCCTCAAATTAAAAATCAATCAAAATATTGCAATTATGTAGTGTCATAATTGAATTATAAATGAAAGAAAAGAAAATCTGAGGGGGAAAAAATAAAGACACAAGCAAACAATAATGGCCATTTAAGTCAGAATGCCTTTTCTATATCCTTCTTTTAAGAGTTTGGACAATGATAGCATCTTTGAAATCATCATGGAGAAGCTCTCCATCCACAAATCCAAAGTGTATTCTTTCCAAAATTAGAAGCCAATTCCCCTTGAATAGGTCATCATTAGGTCAAAAGTTTACATTGTATGGGAAGGGCACTCAATTCTGTAGGAGTTTATATCAGCTTCTTACACACTACATATTTCAATAACTCAACACATTTCAAGGAAATTCTTAGAAGAAGCTCCTGAAGATCTTATCTTAAACCACTTAAGTTAGTAGAAACTAGAATTCTCATCAGAAAAATGCAACTATTTCTGTCTATTCACAAGGAAATATCACCTCTCCAGAATTTGGAGTCCGAACAGTAAAAACACTGTAAAACAAGTATTTGCCACCTTCTCAATAACAGAATTTAAGCTTCAATTTAAAAAAGGACAAAATTATTTTTATGACATTTCCTTTGTACTAGCTTGTCAAAATATTGACATATTAGAATTGAAACCATACCGCGTTATATACTTGATTGGGGAGGGCTGGGAGTGTGTAGAAACAGTATTAAACACTGAGACAGCAGTGCTACACAAACTGAAACAAAGTAAGTTTCTGCCTACATCAGAAAAGCTACTGTTTTCATTGCAATGTTTTTGCAGTCTTTTCTCATAAAAGTGCCCAAGTTAACATTCTCAGTCTCTCATGTAGGTATCAACATGAGCTAATCCCTAAGATTCACTCTTGGAGGACATCACAGAGTGTGTGTTGCTGAAGCTAGGCCAAGTTAGCCAGCCACCAAATCACGTTGGCCTTCTGAAGATGACTCTTCAGTCACACTGAAGCTGCACAACACAAATGTTTAGAGTCTGACTCAACCCACCCTCAGTCATCCTTTCATTGAATCAGTATGTATACATGTTGGTTCTGTAGCTGGTGAGACACCCTTAATAAATACGCAAAAGGCATTTAATTGCTTCTGCTCTTCAGTGCAGAGACTCTCATAATGTGTTTCCAGTTTTTGTTCTAGATTGTTGGGTTTTTTTCCTCTTTTTTTTTCTTTCATCTTTTGAAGGACTTTTAATGTCATCATAGTCTAATGAGATTTGGAACTACATTATGAGGATGTTCAAACATTATTATATCCCACAGAAAAAAAAAATTCTAGTCCTGAGGATCATGTTTATTACTAGCACAATTCTTAAGGAGAATATTTTAAAGCTGAATTATCATCAAAGGAGTCTCTCTATGTTCCCGTCCTCCTCTGGAAAGATTTCTTCTACCTTCTTAATTATAGTAAGGAATTTGCTTAAGCTGTACTAGAAACCTAAATAACTTCTTAATTTTTAACAGCAATTGATATGATATAAGCCACTTCTATTTAGAAGACATAATATACAGCCTTGTCTTCTTTCCAAATTAAACTGTTAAAGACTGTCAGTCACACAGCTTTCTTTGATAAAAAGCTATTCATTAGTTCTTTAAAAACCCTGTTCAGTATATATCAGGAAATGTCAACTCATTACTCAGTGTTCCTAGAGGGCTGAGAAAAGAAAGGAAATGCCCCTACAGATTTTATTAAAACTTTAAACAGATATCAAGTTTATTTGGGCCTACCTGAGAATTCTAGAGTTTGATTTTCTTAAGTATACTTTTCCAGGGAAAAAAGAAAAACACAACACAACCAAACAACAAAGAAGACTCAAGCTACAATTTGGCATACTACTTGAGACATTTTATTTCCCCAAAGTCCAAAATGGGGTTGCTTTTTATGATGTAAGCACCAAAGCTTCAAACAGGAGATTAGAACAGTGGGTTGTTGCATAGAACTGTTAATTAAATTTGTTTCATTGTAAAATATGTTTCTCCATTGTATCAGTTTCCACCGGGCAAGAAACACACAAGCTGGAGAGGCCTATTGTGGAACCGTTGCTCCCCCTCACTGCCCTTTGCTCCACCCCCTTCTTTTCTCCTCACAACTCCTGTATTGCAAAAGAAACTTTACTCATGTACTCAGACTGAGCCATGTGGTTGCCAGGCATAGACGTGCTTTAAGAGCTAAGACCTTGCTGCTGCTGAGAGGGGGAGATGACTGCATAACTGAAAGAGCTGGACCCATCTAAAATCTGCAAGTGAGCTGAGGAATCCCAGCTCCTACCTTTCTGGAAGCCTGGACATGTTGCGATCCAGAAATACTGGTGGTAGAGGGAACTCTGTTGCCTGCTCTCCATGCTGCCCTCCCTCCATATGGCCAGCAAGCCCACGTTTGGCAGAGATACTTTGCCAGGCAGGAGACTCAAATCGGGAAAATACAGCTACAAAGAATTTTTCCTCTCTCTGACTGAGAAGTGAACTGAATTCCAGAAATGCCTAGGAAAAGCAGCTTGGCAGAAAAACCCCAAAAGAATGGCTGCAAGCATATGTATCATTGTAGAACAGCAATTACCAAGACCTCCGAAACACCTCGCCATATTCCAAACATTTTAACAGACACCAAATCATCGTGGTAGCAACTAATCTTTTCTGTGCTTCTTTTTCACCTAATTCTTAGCTTTTTTCCAACTTTCTCTGTCTTTTCCTTCTCTTTCTCTATGCTTTAGCTTTATAGTTAATAAAAGTCATTTATCATTTTAAAACTCAGCACTTGATCTCAGTTTATTCTTAATGTTCTTCTGGGAAATAACCAACCTTATACAGTCATACCTCCAAATTTGTGAGGAATGGATCTCCTGAGGGTCTCGCGAACTAATTCACGAAGAGTCACGGGTCATTAATATGCATGCAGACCACACCCATTGCTTCACCCTCGCCACTCTGGAGCACTGGGGAGTGTTTTCTGCCCTTCCCCACAAGCTATCACAGCACAGTGGAGCAAAGAGAAGCGTTTCTGAGCCCTCTCTGCCTGGGGAGATCCTGGAGAATCCCTGGGCTTCACTTCGGCCTCACTGCCACTTCTGCATCCACTGCCAGGCTGCTGCCACTGGGCATGCTTGCACATTGGGTAGCTCCACTTTAGTGCAGTGGTAAGTGTCCCCACCTGGCGTGTGGGAGACCCGGGTTCAATTCCCACCAGGGAGACAGTGTTAAGAGTTGGACTCGATAATCCTTGTGGGTCCCTTCCAACTCAGAATATTCTGTGATTCTGTGATTCTCCAGGGACACAGCAGGGAAGGGGTGTCCCCAGGCTCTGGTCAGCACTCTTGAAGTCTGGGAAACCTTAACTTTGCAACACTGTGACACCAAGGGCCTCTTATGGCAGGGGGTGGTGTCAGAGTTTCTTTCATTTTAACTGTGGTGGTTATGATACATACATCCCCCAGTCCCTAGTGCAGGAGCAGCAACACTGGCTGTATGGACCCAAAGGAACACCGCTTCCCCCTGCTGCAGCAGGGGGAAGGCATGGGGGAACAGAAGCCTCCTCCTGGCGCAGCAGCTGCGACGGCGACGTGGGGACATCCCACCGCTGTCCCGTCCCAGCACACAGAGCCTACCCCAACGCTGCCGT
>WEKX01005649.1:0-10264 GCA_013390025.1 Pitta sordida | reverse complement strand
CCTCTCCTCTCCTCTCCCAGCACCTCCTCCCCTCCTCTGCCCTCCACATTCCAGAGAACAGCTCCCTGTCCTGTCTAGCCAGTGGCCCTCCCAGGGTGAGGTGGTCTTACACTCCCTCCCCAGTATCGATTGTTTTAAGTGTTTCTGACATGGCCACAAACATCTTCTGCATTAAAAATAAAGTATGTAGTGCTGCCTTGAGGGAGCTTTAATTTGGGTGCACGGTCCCTCTCTGCTGCCGGAGCAGCCCTGGGGGTCCTGGCTTCCACTGCCACCCCCCTGTGCCCAGCAGCAGCAGCGCAGCCCTGCTGCCTCCGTGCTGCCCGCCCAGGAGCAGTCCCGGCTCCAGGGTGATGACGGCGGTCCCTCTTCCCCTTAAATGGTGCAAATGGACAGCGCTCAGGGACTGCAGGGGGTAAGGGCAACACGTGGTGCTTATTAACATATTCATGAGCTGTCTTTCTTCACGGCGTTATATGTGCATGCGCAGACTACGTTTTTCACTGACGAATTGCAATGGATTGCAGCTGCAAAGATGTGGACTGTGAATAACTGGGAGATTACTGCATATCAATTGCTACTTAAAGAAATTACTTGCAATGTGAATTTTATTTTATTTTAAAACCACATACTATTCTTACATTTGGCAAAGGTATATCAGAGCTCTGATTCAATGTTCAGTTTAAATTGAATTTAGTGTATTTCAGCCTGATGCATCAAAAACACTTTAGAAGTGAAATTCTTTGTGAAATGCTTTGTATTAGAATTGTCTGCCTTAAAGTCCATAATGTAGATATCTGAAATTTAGTACACTTGCTTTCTATAGTGTTTCAACAATTCCCTAGAAGGAAAATTACAAGGTGATGTGAGTGACTGCTTCTGTCATCTCTTTTCATATGTGACTTCAGACACCACCATTTTCCTATGCAGTCACACGCAATAGAGCATGTTGGCTGTCCCTGTGTTTGGGACAGGCACAGATCAGGCCATGTTAGGCCCTTAACCGTGAAAGATTATATGGGTCTACTACTCTGAGAGTTCTGGTTAAATGAAATAATGTGATTAGAGGTGTCAGTGGTTTCCTAGAGGTATGGTATAGACATATACAGTCAGCCCTCTTGCACTTTGCAACCCCTGTATTGCGGCTTCACATCTTAGCGGCATGATTTTTTAGAGATGAAGGAGGCCCGTTTTTGCAACTAAGCATGCGTGACCTGCGGCAGTGGTGGCAGCGCAGCCGGCCAGGCTGATCCACCGCTTCCCGCTGGGCTCTGCCGCTTCCCCAACCCCCGGGCACAGCCAGGGCTCCGCTGCTTCGCCACCCTCCCCAGGCAGGGCCACCACAGCAACCGATACACAGCAACACAGTGCCGAAACAGTGCTGGGGATTGTCTGAGGGTGCAGGGCAAATTCGCATATTAATGAGCTGCCATTCAATGCAGAAGCAGGGCTTCACAGAGCCTGATTAAGACCGCAGGTCCACGATTCCGCAATATAGGAAACCTGACTGTATAAAGGTAATTCGAAAGATTAGGCTCAGGACAGGAAATTTATTTTATATTCTTCTTCTCATAAAGCTGTTAAAAGTAAACCTGATAACAATATATTCCAGATACAGTGAAATATATTCCCTAGGCCCCTGGGTTTGGCTTTCAAGATCTTTGACATTGAATATGTCAGCTTTACCTCAGTGGCTTCCTCTCTCTATTCCCTTGAAAATTTCGGACATTAACTGGATTCTGGCTTTGAGTTCCTGGTTGTAAGGAGAGACAAATACTAATGTTCCCAGATGCCCTTATCCAGCCTAAGTGAGCTTTCTTTCACAGTGGGTTGTGCAAGTGTTCAATAGGTAATGTTCATCTCCTTTCTAAGATTCACAGATTACTCTGAGTTGGAAGGGACACACAGAATCATCTAGTCCAACTCCCCACCAATTAGACCATGTCACTGAGCTCCACATCCAGTCTTCCCTTAAACACCTCCAGGGATGGCGACTCCACCACTTCCCTGGGCAGTCCATTCCAATGAGAGATCACTCTCTCTCTGTGAAAAAGCTCATCCTAACATCCAGTCTAAACCTCCCCTGGCATAGCTTAAGGCCACGTCCTCTTGTTCTGGTGTCATCAGCCTGAGAGAAGAGATCCACACCCACCTGGTAGCAACCTCCCCTCAGGTAGTTGTAAACAGCAATTAGGTCACCTCTGAACTTCCTCTTCTCCAGGCTAAACAACCCCAGTCCTTTCACCATCCTTGTTGCCCTTCTCTGGACCCTCTCCTACCTACTTTGAT
Source organism: Pitta sordida (assembly GCA_013390025.1). Classification (NCBI taxonomy): domain Eukaryota; kingdom Metazoa; phylum Chordata; class Aves; order Passeriformes; family Pittidae; genus Pitta; species Pitta sordida. Next base: position 7,975 of record WEKX01005649.1, on the reverse strand, counting down.
GAGGACTGAAAGAGGTAGTGGCATATCAGAAATGTTTTCAGGGGCATCCAATCTAGCAGCCACTGAGATGAATGGGATCAGTCATACCTCATAATGCAATTGTTTACAAGTAGTGGGGAGCTGCCATAGCATCTATTGCTTTGGTTTGTGAGGCTATTACTACAGTTGTAGCAGCTATACCTTTTTGTTTTTAATAAAAGCCTTGGGTTCTGGAAGAGAACCACATAATGCCGTTCTGATGCACAATGACTGGATCTGCACTGGCTATATGTTTCCTTTCAAAGGAGATAAAGAGCGCTATTCAGAACTGTTTCTAATGAGGCACGAATGAAAGTCTTCACAGACCTGAGAAAGCTAAAGGGGTGTGAAATTTTGACATAAGTAGTGGAGCTGAAACCTACAGCAGCACAGAGCTGTGACTGAAGTGAGGTGTTTGTAATTCACATCAAGGATGTGAACTCCTTAAAGGGACTTAAATCTTCCTGCATCCTAGACAACATTTCAACAGCCATGGACTACTATGGATTTTCTCTACACCCACCTTAGATGAAATACAATTTTTGTAGTTTGGGATCAGATTGTAAGTGTTTTCAGGACGAGGAATTCCCGTCTTTCTCATTTCAGGTCAATTAAATCCTACAGACAGATCCACAATGTTCTCTTAAAATGGTTTGACAAAGATCTCATCAATGCATTAGTCTACTTATGGATAAAAATTATGAACTCTTGTGGAGGACAAGTGAAAAAAAAAAAGCACAACACAAATAAAAGCTGAAATATGCAACTGAGCCACCAACAACCAGAGATCTTTCTCAGTATCCAATGAAGGAAACTTAAGATTTAAATATTTTGGGTCTCCCTCATCAGAATTCTCAGCAGCCATGACTAAGTTGGAATGAGCATGTAAAAGTGACCAAATATAGTCTCTTAGGTGCATCACAGATTTATTTATTTCAGAAGATAAATTAATTTTAAAAGGCCTGAACCTAGCTGGTTTTGCTCCCTATCAGGACAGTTACAGATCGATATAGCAGGTAACATTTCTAAAGCAAGTAGTGCTTTTTATAGTCTTATTTTGTGAATGTGCAACTGGAGACAATGTACAGAAGCCTGTTTGCAGAGCAGTTACTTTCTCAAAAAAAAATTCTCAAGCAGAATAAAAAAAATAAGAATGAAGTAACTGAGACAAAGAAATACATGAAAAAAAATACAGATTCCCTTCTGTGTATGCCATTAATGAGATGGTTTTCTATAGCACTGCTTTCAAACCTGATCTGTATTCTGAAATGCTAAACTCAGAACTAAATGAAATCATTACTAATGTGATCTGTCTATGCCATATATTTTTATTTCAGTGAATTGTTTTCAGAAATGTCAGAATCTTCTCTGCTAATACAAATTATCATGCATCAGTAAAAACATATGATTCAATATAACTTTATTTAACAATTAGAACTCGAAGGCCAGCTGTGAAATCTAGCTGAATAAACCAGTGAAGGAATGAACTTGTGAAGCAACGAACTAGGTAAAGCAGTTGAATGCTGTGGCATCTCTTTGTTGTATTTCGAAGTCCTGTTCTAGGATTTTCACTTCTGAAAATAAACAGTTTGCATCTCGATTTTGAATTTCACATTTGTGTGATATTGTATAGCAACATCTCACCTGCAGCAAGAAAATTAATGCAAAAAGATAGTTCAACACCAACAGTTCTTCCCAACTCTCACATGGAACTAACACATCTATATGTACCTAATATATACAGCTATTTACATAATATCTATGTGTATTTATATATATGTCTATATATTATGAGATAAGCCATGTCTGTAATATGCTATAACATCTAGCTGTGCTATCTATTATCATATATATAAACTTCTCTGAAGTTTATGTATATTAGCTATGATCCTGAGTGGATGTCCTCTAATGAAACTTGCAAGTATGTTACATTTATAGCACTGTTTTCATTATAAATTTCATGTAAACTCTTAAGTTTCTGAACTCAGCCAGAAGGCTCAGAAAGAGCATATTGTGTGGCCACATACCCTTTTGCAACTGTGTCCTGGTTTGGACACTGTTGGGGGTTACCTTCCAAGAAACTGGACGAGAGACCGTTAAGAGAAAATANCTATGACAAACTGAAACAGAATAAATTAAGCCTTTAACTCTGTTAGTCAGGAATCATATTTTTAAAATATGTTTTACTTTTTTATAAGATCAAATTGTGAGTTTGTATGACTGAAAAGTGCCTAAAACCCAGACATACAAAAGTGTTAAGTGTTACATTAAAAGAGTGGAAAATTCATACCCCAAACTTGGACAAACAGGCAATGTTGGGTGTTACATATAAAAGAAATAAGTATTTGTAATGGTCAAGCCCCATTCCCAGCTGGTGTTGTGGCAAACATTTTTCAAAAACGCTGTTTCTTTTTAGACAAAAAATGTGCAGTCTCTGGAAGGCACACTGGGTTGCTGTCATCATTTATCTAGTTAAAAGCTGTTACTCTGTGAAAAAGAAATCCAGAGAATAGCAGAGCTGCTGAACATCACTGTAGAAAAAGTTTGTTGTGAGGATGCACCAAGCCTTGAAAACTGGGCATAAATGTTAAACCTGTGGAATACATAGGTAACTGAACTGCACATTGTCTGAACATTTCTGAATAGTATTTATTTAGAAAAAAAGGAGTTATTTGCACCATTTTTTGTTTCTAGTGATATGGCATCTCCATCTCTAAATTCTCCCATTCTCCCTGAATGACCTGAAAATGTATTTGTTCACAATTTACAGTAAAATTGTTTTTTAATGGCACAATAATCCACAAAGACATAGTTTAGCAATTTAAATGGTTACCTATTTAATAGATGAGGAATCAGACTTTGGCTGGAAGCCGTACAAGGAGCAACTGAGGTCACTTGATCTCTTCGACCTGGAGAAAACTTCATCACAATCTACAACTTCCTCGTGGGAGGAAGAAGAGGGGGAGACATTCTCNTGGAGAAAACTTCATCACAATCTACAACATTCTCCATTCTGTGGTGACCAGTGACAGGACCTGAGGGAATAGCCTAATATTGTTTCAGGGGAGGTTTAGGTTGGATATTAGAAAAAAGTTCTTCACTTATAATCACTCAGAGGGTGGTTGGGCAATGGAATAGGCCCCCCAGGGAAGTGATTACAGCTCCAAGCCTGACAGAGTTCAAGATGTGTTTAGGCAATACTCTCGGGTACATGGTGGGACTCTTGGAGAGTGTGCTGTACAGGACTAAGGGTTGGACTCAATGATCTCTGTGAGTCCCTTCCAATTCAGCATATTCTGTGATTCTGTGGTCATCAGAGTGTTTTTATGTCCCTCCCACAAGCATTACAGGTAGGCAAAAGAATGTTTCACATCAAATGAACGCTTTATCTTTCTCTGTTTTTGTATATGTAACATTGAGATACAACATGCAAATATCTGTGAATTAATTTCAGGAACAGATACGCAGTATTTTCTTTTAGAAAGGAATGTTCTACTTTGTTTGGCATTATTGTAAATAATGTATGGGAAACACCTGGGAGCTACTGACCAAAATACCTTTCTGTTGATAACTTGATTTAGTAGATGAGACAAAAAGCTTTTTCCCTTGGAGCTGTTGGTTTTAATGGGTTCAAGGTGAGGGCTAGCTAAGGAAAGGTTCCAAAGAAACAAGCGGTTTGATTTCTTGCAGAACTTCCTCACCATAAAGTTCAGTATGTCCCTGGTAGAAGTGTTTGTATTCTTCACAAAATTATGAAAAATGCCTTGATTACACACTATTCTTTCGCAAATACAACCAACATTTTGAACTCAAGAAAGAGAACTGCAAATATCTTACCTGCTAATTTACTTAAGAAGCTACACTTTCTGTAGCTTACATAAGTAAGATGTATTTTGCCACATTAGTAATTTCAAAAACTGTATTTTCAGTCTTGCCACTCACAAGAAAAAAGGAAAGATGCTGTAGTGATTTCATCAACTACATAACTCCATGAAGTCTGCAGTTTTATTCCATGAAGGACAATATTTTATCAGAAGTAATGTATGGAACTGTCTTCTAATAAACACTGTAAAGTCATATAATTAGATATTTTATTAGAAAATAAATATTCTTCTGTTGTTATTATCCCCTTCCATTCATGTTGTAGTGATTTGTACTGACAGTTCTTTTGCTAGCTAGCTAGCTAAGAAGACGAGGGTTTCTGTACATGTGGGATTCATTTCTTGTATTAAAAAAGGCAAGATTTAATCTCTTCTACTCTTCCCCCATGAATGCACGTTGGATTTAAGGGCTTTTCAGTTCCCTTAGTTCTTATGCTCATTTCTCTTGAAAGCAGCAGGCAGAACTGAGGACATGCCATCATTCCTCACCACTGGACCTTATGTTGTGAGCCATATAAAACCAGGTAATAATCTTTCATTCCATGTTTATACAACAGAGCCATAATGAATGTGTAGTGTAATCTAAAGAGAAAAAACAACAACTCCCCAGTGTATCGGTGTCATGGTTTGACCCTGGCTGGATGCCAGAGATTCACCCACTACTTCTGGAGGAGAAAACACTGGAAAATAAACTGGAAAATAAAATGGTCACAGGCAAAAAAGCAAGGCAACTACAAGTAAAGAATATAAAGGATTTATTTACTAATTAACAAGATCAGAACTGCGAAAGAAGCATCATTTAAAAGGCAACCTTTACCCCCCCACACCCCCCCCTTCTCTTACAACAGATGTAATATTCCCTTTTTCACCAAGAGACAAAGGGGGAACATAGGGTAGGGGTAAACCAGGCAAGTTGGTATTATCTGACCAGATCCAGGGTAGGAACCATCTCTCTGCCCTTCCATAAAGTTCTCTCTCTCTCTCACNAGCTAGCCGAGAGCTGAGCTGTTAACCCCCTTGCTGCCAGAGCAGCAAAAAAGCCCTAAACCATAACAATCAGACACATGTAAGACTGAGTTTTGACGTCTTCTGGTGGAATTTCTACGGATCTTTCCATTGTCTTACAGAATAGGTGCTACCTTATAGCCACAAACTTGTTCCTGGTCTGATTTCTGATAATTTTAATGCTATTCAGCTTTCTACTTGCACGCCTCCGTGCTTGAACTCAGGAAAAAGACCATTAAACATGAGTGTTTTGGGCTTAGTATGAATTTCTCATTTGAAATGAGGAGCTATAGGTTAGGAATTCCCTGCACACTGCTTAGCTGCAATTTCAGGGCATGATTAATTTCTCTGTGCAAATCATCAGGCAGACACCCTTAGGGGTTCCTCGCTTCTGCTTAAAGCAGAAGATTGAAACAGAGGAGTGCTCATTCATAGAAGAGATTGCAATTTTACCACTGACATACACCTGCAATTTTTCCTCTATGTCAAGAACTCCAAGTTTTCTGTTAAGCGCCTTTCATATGGTGAAGTTTCAAGATCTCTAGGAAACGCCGTATGTGACAAGAAAACCAGTTTCCAGTTGAGAGAAATGCATCAAAATGTAATGTTTTTTTCTCAAAACTTCGTCGCCAGAGCTCTGCCTCACTTTCTCTCGCATTGCCGACAACCTCTCAGTAGCAGCCCCACGAGCTGAGACGCATGAAACACTTGTAGCCGGTAATATCTGGCGATAACCTTGACTGTGACATACACCACCACTACCGCTCCCTAAGGCAGGGGCGACACACCATCCCAGCGGATCCAGGCGCTTCAGGCAGCGAGAGGTAGCGGATACTCAATTCCTCAGCCTGACGCTCTGCCCCGTGGGATTTTCACTCCCTCCCTTGCCGGGGTGGACTCTCCCTCCGTCCCTCCTCCCTCGCAGACCCCCGAGGTCCCGCCCGGTCCTGCCCCGCGGTGCCGCCAGGTGGCGCCTCTGGACTGCACTTGGAGCGGAGCTGCAGGTGGGGCCGGGCGCGGACCGGGAAGCGGGGCCAGGCCGGGAGATGGTCTGGCAGCGGGTCGCGGTCCTGGGCTGGAGTGGGTCGGGGGAGCGGGTGTGGTCCAGGAGCGGTTTGGGAGCGCGTGTGGATAGGGAGTGGGTCGCAGAGTTCCTGAGCTGGGAATGGATTGGGGAGCAGGACCCGCTTCGGGAACTGGTCTGAAAGCGGCCCGGGAAGTTGAGACACCCTGAGGAATACTTTAATGGAGGGGGAGCCGCCTCCGAGCTCTGGTTGCGGGCGTGGGAATGGGGCCTTTCGGTGTGTGGGGTGCAACCTGAAGTGCCCCAAACAACGTGTCCTTTTCAGTGGTTATTATTATCAGAATTATTAAAGTCTATGAATTCCAAATAGTTCCCAGTTAGTGATACTGCGTGGTTCGGCCGCAGCAGCGGCCCGTGAGCGCTAACGCGTCCCTGGCTGTTGTACAGGTGCGTCTCTGCACGACGGGTCTATGTAGAAATAAGGGGGAGCGAGGAGGTACGGCTTTTCCCTGCCGCCGGGGACACCCTTACGGCGAGGCGCCCCGGAGAGGCTGTCCCAGTGGGAACACCGCTGCTCGCCATGTGCCGGGCTGCGGCTCAGGGGAGCGGGGCGCCTGGCTGGAGCAGGGGCTTGGGTGCGGGGTCGCGGGGGGTGCCGTGGCCGCGCTCCGCTCCGCTCCCAGCGTCTGAATCCCTGCCGGGCGTGTGTGTGTGTGTGTGTGTGTGTGTGCGCGCATGAAGAGGGGAGGGAGGAAGCGGGGTGGTGGTGGTAGCGGCTGGCGGGAGGGGGATGATTATTGGCAATGGGCGGGAGAGAAAGAGGCAACTCCTGTTTCCTTTTCTTTCTGCCAGCGCAATCTCGGCTCATTTTCTCTAGGCGAAACAAGTTCACGGACGAGCTACCTAGCCAGCCCTCCTCTCCTGTCATGGACCTCCCAGGTAAAGAGGCCGTTCTCCTCCCTGCCGGCTGTTCTTTTGCAAAATACCATTTTAAATGATAGCAAAAAAACAAGATATGGGGCTAGGGTAGCAGTAGGGATGCCTCTGGGGAAATTTAGGGGGGATCTCCCAGGAGCGAGATCTCTGGGTGTTCTGGTAAATAGGGAAAACTGCGATGCAACTTCCGAGGGAGATGCCGGTTGAGGCTTTGACTTCTGCGATATGTGTGCATGCCGTGGTGGGAACCGGGGAGTACCTGAGCTGACTGCTTCCTTCCCGAGAGTTTAGGGAGTCGCCGGGGTCGGCGGTGGAGGTGGCAGCCTGGCCTGGGGAACAGAAGGTTAGGAAGTACAAATGGGTGCCTGAGCGCAGCAGCCCCCAGGCGAGGATAAGGGCGGCGGCGGCCACTTGCAGAGCCCGCCCGGGGCAGCGCCGCGGCGATAGCGCCGGCTTCGGAGCATCCTGGCCGCCCGCGAACTCTAGAGAGCGAGGCAGGTCCATCGAGGGGAGACGAGGACACGTTAACAGTGCCAAGAATAACATTTTCTTCCGTAGCGGCTGGGGCGTTAGGAAACCGATATACACCCTCCTCCCAGATGTATTAAAAAGTGGGGCCCTGGGAAGTAGCCGGGTTTTGGACCACCCGTGGGTTGTGGGCCAGGAAGGGGACTGTCCGAGGCGCCCGCAGGACGTTTCACCGCGGGTTTGGGAATGCAGTCTGCCGCGCTGCTTCCTCCTCCCACCTCAGACACGGCTGGGGCTGCCGGACCCCGGACTGCTGGGGGACGGGAAAAAGAGGAGACATGGAGCAGGGAGGTGTCTCCCAGACCTGTTGTGCCGACTGGGGCGCCCGAAGCAGGGAGGGGCAGACCGCGGCGGCGGGGCGCTGCCGGGCGACATAATGCTGGCTCCTGCCCGTCCGCTGCCGTGGCTCACCGCCGCCTTTCCCCTTGGCAGGCTGCTGCGCGCCGCCCGCCCTCTAAAGAGGCTCCTTGTGTGTGTGCGGAGAAGGAGGAGGAGGAGGAGGAGGCGGAGAAGGGGAGGAAGGCGCGGTCCCAGCCGCAGCTGCCCAGCCGCCGTCCCTCAGAGCGCTGGCCGCAGGGCGCCG
>WEKX01005644.1:5685-36331 GCA_013390025.1 Pitta sordida | reverse complement strand
GTGTATTCAGGAGATGATAAAAATCTAGATTCCTAGTGCACTATCTCAGTGTTAGCAGGTATTCCCACCAGTAGAAAGAAGGAGCTAGATAACATGGGAAAAGGCAATAAACTTATCATAGAAGTCTATTTTGAGGGTGCCTAGTGTATCCAGATCCTTTCCAAAGCCATTTTTTACAGTTGTACTCATTAAATTTACAGCATTTAAGATTGTAATTTACACTTAAAGTTTATGAGACTTGTCATAGTCTCCAGAAAAGCTTCCTTTGTTTTAAATTTATTTTTTTATTCGTAGCATCAAATTTGGTGTAAATGAGTTCAAATGCACTTCCTTTCACATTGCACCCAAGGAGACTAAAAGGGGTACCTACTTTCAGACTGTCATCAGGATCTTTGCAATGATTCTCTGTTTTGCCTGTCCCCAGGTATCCAAGGAAAGAAAAAGGAAAACTTGTTCAACATGATAAAAGCATGAGAGCTATTTACACAGCCAGACTGAGAGGCATCCAGAGAAGAAAATAACAGAGCTTGTAACAATTCTTGCACTGCATTTTGAGTTGTTATGTGTACTGCAAGTCAACTGGTATGTGAGATGTTCTTCATGGGCCTTCCCTGAGACAGAAGTTCTGGTGGAAGCTGAGGGATTCAGTTGCACTCTGACCCTTTCAATGCGTGGTGTTATGCTGAAATGCTACACATAGCTAAGACAAACTTTCCTGGTGTAGCCATTAACATTTGCTTCCACCTTCCTGTGTTTCTTTGTGCTCTCACAATTAGGACTTTTGTTCTACTGGTTGTCCTGGTAATCCTTTGGTCCCCTGATTCCCAAGAAAATTCATTGGTTTTGATAATAAATTATGAAAAATGTATAGAAAATCAAATGAGTTCTCACTAGAACCTTCCACAGCTACATTACTACTTACATACTAGAGAGATCTTTTATAATGCCTGCGTCATGTAATACATGATTAATCTTGTCTTTTTTTACTGAGGTATAATTCTGAAAATAACATTATACCATACCTGATAGTCAACTAGAGGTGTTTCTCCTGTTCAAATAAAGGTAGAGAAGCATGTTCAAGGAATAATTCAACATAAGAATTATTCGTTACTATGTTTTAATGGCATTTCTGTCATTTTAAAGGCAGAAAGTATTTGCTTACTGATAAAACTGTGAGGGTGGGTTTTATTTCAAGTAAATTCAGATGTCTGTCTGTAAATTTTGGGGAAATTTATCTCACCTGTTGTTGACTCTCTCTACTTTATTTCCAAAGGTATGTTTCATTGCTCCCCAAGAGAGCTCAGGGTAACGTGTCAAGATATTAGATACAGCAGATATTACGTGCAGCTAGATGACTCCACTATAAAACAGCATTTCAAAAGACATTGATAAACTTGAGAACCCAAATCTTGATTATTTTCAGTGACACCTATAGCAAGCCGGCCCTGTAGGCTTAAATAAAACCGTTTTGTGGACTACTCTAACATTCAGAAGCACTCGGATCTGTGAAGCAAAGTTCCTTAACATATGGTCCAGCTGACAAGTATTCACATCACAGAGCAATTATGAATTATAGGAATGTGCTATCATACATCAAGAAGTAATATTGTTATCTTTGAATGAATAATTTCCACAGGTTGTGGGTCCTGCAACATTTGATCTCCATGGATAGAAGACAACATAATATGGTTTATCCACTTCAGGAAGGCAACCTGTGTTAAACCATGTTGCATTTTATAGTATAGGCACATCATTATATCAGGCATCATTTCAACGACAAATTCCAGAGCTAGAATTAAGAACATAAATAGAAGTTAGATCCAGTGAAGAGTTAAGCATTTCCAGAAGGTTTTTCATCCTGTTCAAATGTATATATCTAAGATAGGTGTGATGAATTGCCATCTGTCTTTTTCTGTTCAGAGCAGATGACTAGTTCAAAGTACGTGCCAGACTGTTACATAAACAAAGATACATTAAATCAGTTTCGGGAAGAATTTAAGCTTTTGGTATCAAAAGCTTCAGCTTCTAGACATGTTGAGAAGAGATTCAGCCTTGACTGCAGCTAACACACACATAAGCAGAATCTGCAAGTTAGCAACCCTTTTCTCATTTCAACTGATGGACTCACGAGGGTAGTAGAATTGAAAGAAAAGTGCTATGTGAAAAGCACTGAAAGACTCATTTGGGATGCAGTACAGAACTGTTATTGAAGCTCTGAAACACTTATTTACTTGGTATCTTCCCTAAATAGTCATATCATTTCAACAGGCAGCTCTTTGGAAGTCAGGCTAAGCCTTCTTTCTATTTCAAGAGGTTAGATGGCCTGGTAAGATAGATAAGAAATAGCAGAATTGTACAATTTTTATTTCCCAAAACATCCCCGGACCAGAAAAAAAGTGTCTGGGGAAATCCCTTCCATTTATTTACTCTCATCATCAGCTAAAAAAAGGCTTCATGAATCATGGAGCAGTAAACCCAGGAGCACTAGTGAGGAACAAAAATCTTTTGTGAAACTTGTCTAGTACCAATCAGCTACAAAGGAATGGGAATAAATTACCTTGTTTTTTTTTTCCCTTTACGGCGTTTTTAAGAGGGCAAGAATCTGAAGACCATCATAAGATTAATTTTATTGTACACACTATACTATAATTTTGTCTCCCTTCTAATGCTCCAAAGGCTCCTACTTTGTCTTATATCTATTCATACAAAGCCATTTACAATATATACAAATGCATCTAAGCTACCTTCCTTAGAGTCCCTTTATGGAAATTTGAAAGAATGGATACAAGTCCTCTCCCTCCTTTTAAATGTTAACTTTAGGCTGAATAAATGAGACCTTCACATTGTCTGTGTTTCTCTATCGTCTGTAAAGAGAGCTTGTTTCATTATATATGTCTGCATGTTATCTGATGGACCCATCAGCAATGGAGGAAGACAGTTTACAAAAAAAAATTGTTTTTATTTTAATACTCAAAGATTCTAAACTGGTATTTTGTCCTTTCATTAAACTGCTTTAAGTGTCATGGACTTCCCTTGCACAAACACATTTTTTAGAAGTTCTATTACAAGAACCATTTCAGTACTAAGAAATTGAGCTGATCATTTGTTACAAGGCATGGGTAGTCCACTGTATAAGATGCTCCCTTTAATAATAGTATCCTAAGGAAAACTCGACATTGCTGATTCAGATAAAACAGCTGTGAAGTAGTAACATGCCATTTTTTAGCATTGTGAAATATGTTATCTTCAAAAGGAAGCAGTAAAATGTAACGTTGATCACACAGAAGTACTAGAAATCCAGTAATGCTCATATTATCTACCCAGTTAAGTCAATATTTCAGGTAGCTGCAGATGACCTTTCGAGTCTCCTCCAGCCTTCAAGCACACCCTTTACTCTCCTTGTTTTCATACAGAACAAGTCCAGCTCTACCAACGGCTGTTTTTATTTCCAAGGATGTGAATAATGGTCCAAATGATGGAGATTAATGAGATCATAAGGCTGGAAGTGACCTCATCTTGCTTGTCCGTTCTGCCTCAAGTAAGATCAATTGCATCTATACCATTCTTGACAGATTATTTCTCTAATCTAAACATCCCCAATGATGATGGCTCTTAGATTCTGTGGCGTGGAGACTGAGATTTCTAGTAGAATATTTTGAGACAGATAAATTTGGGCCCAGAGGCTTTTCCCCTGCTGCAATCCCTCAGCTGAAGGGCTGCTGCATTTTCATGTCCTCAGCTTCAGACAGCAACGAGGATGAGCACATCCCTATACGCATCCCTAGGCACACACACTACAAAGAGCACACATGGCTGTCCCCAGGTTCAGCACACAGAGCTGTGCCTGTGCTGCCACCCACACACAGTGAACTGCACCAATGGCTTGATCCTGTTTCTCCCTTCCTAGAGATCAGGGTGGAATACACATGTGTACACATACATGCACACTCATACATATATGTATGTATATATATATATGTACATATGGGCTTTTTTCTACAGCTAGGTTTCAACATTTGGTGCACTCAGTTGCTGCCTCCCAGACCCTGGTCTCCCCTGGATGGTGTCACCCAGAGCTGAAGCCCCTCATGCATCAAATTCCCATTCCAGGAAAATAGACCTTTTCTCCTAGTACTAAGCTTATTTGACTCTAGGTTCTCTCGCATATACACAGAGCATGAGATAGGAAATGCAGCCAACCCAAAAAGGAGAAAAAGGATTTAATAAGGATATAAAATAGACTGCAGTGATCAGGTGCAAAGCTTTCCGGGTGAGTAACTGACTAATCTCACTTTCCCCTTTTTGATCCTTCTCTGAACTATTTCATATATTCTAATGATTCTTTTAAAATAACTCATAAGTTTTACACAATTTGCATGTTCTCTTCCCACTGCATTCCAAGATAAATCCTACATCTCTGTTGGAAATAGCTCCTTTAGTTTTGATGGTCTTCCAGAGATATTATTTTTTGATTCATCTTTGTGGTTTCAACAGCAAGGGCAGAGATCTAATCATTCTCTTCTGATGTGTTTTTTTTTTGAGCAATTTATCCAGTGTGCCCCTTATTAGGTTACTATAGCTTTTGCACCTGACATTGTCCTTTGCTCCTTGTTGTGTCTTTGTATTCATTGTGATTAACCTTTCCTTATAAACTGTGGAGAGGCATTTGAACAAAATAATGAGACACATCATGATGAACCGCTCTTACGACAAAAAAAAAATACGATGAATGATGCAATGAAGAGTTTTGCAGGCTTGTTTTAGATGACATGCCTAGAAAGGATTTTATACCAGAGGTATTGTTCATTAATTTTTCAGTCACTATATGATACCTGAAGAAACACCTAAAATTTTTAGAGAAGTACGTCCTAAATGAATGCTAAATATATTTCTAATATTTATTCTGAAATATAAAACTTTATACAGAAAAAAGAATGCACTCAAATGAATTTACTACCAGCTGAACAATAAGCTGAAGATCATAAAAATAGTGCTTTATCTTCACACTAAGATTGATTTCACTCCTATGCAAACCTTGACCAGCTAACCAAATTATTTAACTGCTCTAATCCTTACTCTTACCTTTATTCTACATTTCTAAATGTGCATTCTTGATTTTGTGGTGATCATTTAGGCTGCTTGCATTCCATGCAAAATGATTATATTGGAACGTCTCCAGGGCATTGAAACTTACATTTATACATTTTCTACACAGTATTCACTACATACTTGAGTGCATTTTGGCATTGTCTTAAGTAAAACTAAATGTAAACACCCAAGCATAAATTTACTAAGATCTATTCTGCACTAATATTAGAAATAATGTGATGTTGTTGTGTTTTGATTGTTTATTTTTTAATTGACATCCTGTTCCTACTGTTCAAAATTATTTTTCAATCAGGCACAGAGAGTGCAGAAGAAAATGAATCAGTGGAGAATATTCTGAAATGGAGCTCCATTTAGAGGATTCAGCAATAAACTCAAGGGGTTTTTTTTATTTAGATATGGCAGACTCAATTAGCATCTCATTAGCAATAAGCTGTATAAATAGGCATGTTCAGCAAAGAGGGAAAAAAGTCAATAGTCTGCTGGCAGCTAGTCAGTATCCTAGCACCAAGCTTTCAACACATACAGAAGCTCTAATTAGAAGCTTGTCCATGTGCGTGCATCACTCATTAACTGCCTCTTTACTGAAAGGGAATAATGAATTGAGCCCTTTAATCTGACATTAATAAATTGCCACCATTTTGGGAGTATTTGAATGTAAAATGGTGATGTTCATTATCAAAATTATGTTTGATGAGTTGGGTTTGATCTGGCTCATTGAGAAGGATAATTTTCATACTGTTAGGGCTCCTTCCAAAAATGACTCCGGATGTTTTTGGCTGCCCAAACAGAACTTTAAATGAGACTCTGGATCTATGAGGACCTGATAGATAATGCAGTCATTGGTCACAGCCAGCACAGATTCATGAGAGGAAAGTTGTTCTCATTGGCCCTGATTTCGTCTTATTACAACATAACCCACATAGTTGATAAAGCGAAGCCAGTTGATGTAAATTTTTGAATTTCAGTAAAGCTTTCCATACTGCATCTCCTTCTGGACAAAATGTCCATCCCACAGCTGGATAAACACATCATGCACTTGGTTCACAGGCCAAACACAGAGGATAACAGTGAATGGGGCGACATCAGACTGGTGGGGTTCTGTCGAGGATAGCAGCTGGACTGCTTGCAATTTACCCCTTATCAACAGAGAAGAAATAGACATTGATAGCATCCCAGCGTGCCCTTGAGAAGAGAGCTTGGCAGAAGCTTAAACTAAGGCACGAAAACAAACAACTGCTGCAGAACTTCCACACAGTGAGAGAGCCCCAAATTGGAGCAGAAGACAGAACTGTGAACATCTACCAATGAACATAGTGTAAATGTGTGCAGCCAGTTAGAAAAGCCTTCTGATACTTTAACTGTATGTGTGTCATAAACAATAGAGCCATTATTACAGCCATTACATTAGAGGTATTTTCACCAGTAAGTGTGTGTGTGTGTGTGTGTTGCTTTTGTCTGGCCTTAAGTGCGACAGGGTTCCACAGGGCTCCATCACAGGCCTTGTGCTCTTCAGCATCTTCATAAGTGACCTGGACACAGGACTGGAAGGTATATTAAGAAAGTTTTGCAAATGACACAAAACTTGGACGAGCCGTTGACTCCCTTAAAGACTGGGAGGCCCTGCAGAGAGACCTCGACACATTAGAGGACTGGGGATTCACCAACCACATGAAACAAATAGGTAGCCTAACCTCATAGTGCAGTGGAAGAAGTGGAAGCTGTTAAAATTTTCCATGTATGAATCTCTCTCAGAAACACTTCTCTTTGACTCTAGTTGTGTGATGGGTATATTCTCTGTCCTTAGCCATTCATATAACTACCTCCGTATGCGGTTTCACATGATTGAGTAGAGATGTTTGCAATAGAGGATAAAAACTGATAAAGAGCAAGTTAATGAAGCAGAACTGTTGTGGTATACATAAAAAACCAGATAACTCTCCAGGACAGGAAATATAAAGATAAATTCTATATTGCTAAAGTTAAAAGCAAGCAAACTGTATTCGTCTGTGACTGTAAATGGCTGTAAAAATGTGCTTACCAAAACTGTGGAATAGCAAATGTGGTTTTTTTCCAAAAATAGTTCTACCTAACAGGGAAGGTCTGCTCTATTAGGGAAATATCGTAATGTCTTTAGATATTTAAAAGTCAAGTAAAAAGCTTCATATTGACATGTCTCGGCTACCTTTCAAAACAAATTTAACAGCATCTTGGAGAAATATTGTGAGAATAGAATAGAATAGAATAGAATAGAATAGAATAGAATAGAATAGAATAGAATAGAATAGAATAGGATAAAATGCTTATTTACCTTTGCTTGCATTTCCTCAGTGAACTGCCAATTCAACAGAATTATTGTTATTGGAAGCTATTTTTCTAATACCATGAACACAACAGGATATTTCCAGTGCATTTTATACAATCCTTTTCTGTTTTTTGAACATCTTTTCCAAAGAAATAACATTATAGTAATTGTCTATACTTTTCTTAATAAAATTCCCAGTCTCTCTGAAAAACTGAGTAACTGCACATAACATATTCTATACAAAGAATTCCTCCTTTTACTCCATGTGACAGGGTATATTATATATAAGGGGTATCAAAGAGCTGTTTCCCTATATTGTTTTTGTTGTATTAAGTATATTAATATTTCCATAAAACCCAAATCAGACATTTTTCTAGGCATAAATTTCTCCCATCAAAGTATTTTGTATATAGTTTCTGCAGAAGAATTTTTACAGAAATGATGCCTCTCTAGAAATAAAGATTTTTATGGACTAAGTGTATCTGGATTGTATAGAAAAGGAATGGTATATACCTTTTACATTATTTTCCCCAGCTATCATAAAATTATTGTACCATAAAATTATTGTATAATATGTCCAGAAGACAAGGTTTGGGCTACAAATTTCGGAAGAAGTGAGTCTGCCACATTTTTCTTGCCACTTAACATCACCTATAATTTATCTCGGCCTGACTCTGATACATAGACTGGAAGCTTCTTGTAGTAGGACAGTGCATGGAACAGTGAACCTGACATTCTGTGGAGCTTCAATTGCACGAATCTTAACATGAACATTAAATATGTTTAGCTTATAGGAATGAATAGCTTAGAGAAGTTATACCTAAACTCCCTTGATACAAGAAATTTTGTGTAATTTAAGATGAAGTGTTCAGCAAGCACCAGTAGGAACTTAATGTGGAAGTAAAATAACAAGATGGATTTTGTTTTACCTAACTCAACTAACATTCCCACTCAGAAATATTTTTTCCTTGGATTTTCAAGGTGGAACAGGAGAAAAAGCTATAGGCCTAAATTCACAATAAATCAATATTCTTAATTAAAATCTGTTTCACTAATAGTCTTTCTAATCCTTGGCAGTGCTTTATCTCACTAAAGGCTCCAGCAGACATATAGCAGAGGATTAAAATCACCCGAAGCAACTGCAGCCACTGGTCAGTATCCCACCTTGTCTTGACAGATGTCCTTCTGAGCAGAATGCCTGATGTATTGGAAGAAAGTTTCTGAACTAGCATTGCAAAGAAGCAATAAGTTTCTAACCTAACATAATATATTGAACTAATCCTGCTTTCTACCTAGGAGACTGAGAACTTGATCAGTGCAAGAGCTGCTACACAAATAACTCAGAAACTTGTATGGGCAATAACATCTGTGAGGGAACGAGAGATGACAAGGGTGATAAAAAATTTAGTTACCTCATTTCATGTCATATGCATTTAGATCTCTGGATGAAACACAAAGTTGATGAACCATTCTTCTAGTAGAGGCCTGCTCAAAATAAATAATATCTCTTTTGTTTTACGTATTTTGGCATTATTTGTCTTTCAGTTGAGGTATCCTATATCATCAGTTCTAACTGATAATCATGACTAGATCTATTTAAGAAAAGTATTTGCTAATTTCCTACCCAAGATCCCATGACAATGGAGAGAAACACTACACAGACATTGGTGTAATTTAAATTATAATAAGCAATACCTTCCTTGCTTTATGTTGACATGAGCTGACATCTGTCATTTCTATTGCCAGGTCCAAATCCCAGAGAATTTTCCTTTTGTATCAGAAAGAAGTGGGGTTAGAAAATTATGAATGTGTACTTTTTTGGTGACTAGATTTCTTTGAAAGACGAATTGTAATGATATTTCTGCTTGATGCATATCAAATTTCTAATGCACTTCATCAACATGAAACTGCTCCTGCTAGAGATGCCTTAGAAGAAGTAATCATAAAAAAATAGCTTTCTAAAGTGTGAATGCTTATATTCAACTTGCCATTTCTCTTCCTTTGTGGACAATGAAGAGAAATAATTACTTTTAAGAATGCTTATTATTTATTATATAGACATATGATTATTTATTTAAAGTCCAAGATAAACTATTAAGGTAGATTAAATTAAAGAACTCTAGAAGTAT
This sequence comes from Pitta sordida, assembly GCA_013390025.1. NCBI lineage: Eukaryota > Metazoa > Chordata > Aves > Passeriformes > Pittidae > Pitta > Pitta sordida. The sequence continues at coordinate 26,791 of WEKX01005644.1, read as the reverse complement.
TTCTCTATCTTCATGAGTCATAAAACTCTAGGATGACTAGCTGAGATATAGGCATTTACATTGTAACGTTTAGTAGAAGAATCCTACTCTATTGATAAAAATATATCAGTTGAGGTTTCCTCTACAGTCAGTAGAGGGAAGTCAGCATCTCCATAAGGAACTTCATCTCAAAGATCATTGACTTTTTTTTAAGGCAGGATAAATTGTTAAACTGGCATCTGAAAGCCACCATTGATCGACATTATCTTGAGGGAATCTAAACAAAGAGCTGAACACTACATCTCAATTTCAGGGGGCTGTTAAGGGCAATGAATCTTATCCATCCAAACTTTAATGTGTATTTTTCCATTTTTCCTAATCACTGCCTATTTGAAATCCATTTCAATGACTCTTTAATAGTGCTTCAAGACTTTATACAAACTACAACAAAAAAATTTCATACATGAAAGTTATTTCTGGCTTTTCTGCACACTTACTAATTTGCATCTAAATATACTGCTTTCAGGTGTTCCTCCAATTAAGTTCTTCAGCTTGTCTTCTGTTGTCATCATACATTTGATGAATAATGAATGTCAACATCTTCCAGTACTTCCAAAGCTAATATTAATTTTCTTTTTGCACTATAAATTAAATGGTAGTTATAGAATATAAGGCATCCAGTTTTACATATATAATTGACTTTATAATATCATTCACATTTAAAAGCTGTCAAAGAATCATGCCAAACCCCCCCCCGTCCAATAAAAAAATTAATTAAAAATGCAGTGGAATGTAATTAAAAAACAGAGTTTAACCTCTAAAAAATTTCCTAATTATAAATGTAATTATACTAGGCTTAGGGCAAAGCTGTTTTTTGTTTGTTGGGTGGGTTTTGGTTTGGTTTGGTTTAGTTTTGGTTGATTGCTTGTCTGATTGATTTTTTTTTAATATATCCATAGTTTTACATTATAAGTCTAGAATACAACTGGTTTTGTAACAGCATTTTGCTTCAGAAGAGAAAAAATATATTAAGCCTACTACTTTAGATGATGTTGACCATCTTACAAAGCTCAATAAATTACTTTATGCAAGTTGTCCTTGTCAAGATGAAATACTTTTCCCAAGGAAAAACTTATACATATTTGTATAGTTTAAAATTATAAACTTTTCTCCAGGTCTGTAATCACACACATTTGATATATGATACAGAGGTGATCCACCAACGTTAAAATATATATTCAAACAAAAATTTCTTTCAGTTCCTTCATAGCTTTAAGAGGTAAGCTTTTATTCTTCTCCAAAAGCCGGTGAAACAAATATAGCTACATTTGAACTGGTCAGAAAACAATTTTAGGATATATTTGGAAGTGTTTTAAACCATGTGTTTTTGAGGAATATCCATGGAGAGAATCAACCATATGGAGTCACAGCATAGAGATCCAGCAAGCATCCATTACAGGTAATGTCATAAAGCTTCATACCACAACATCCATCTCCATTAAAATTGTGTATTGTAACAGTTAAAGCTCAAGGTAACAGCTTTATGAAAAACAGTGGCTAAATACACATCTGAAAGGAAGCATCATCCAGATGCCTTCTGAATCAGTTAACACTTTTCCCTTTGTCCAAACTGAGCCTCATTCAGGTTATTCTGGCTACCAGTGACAGAACAAGAGGACACAGTCTTAAACTGCGTCAGGGGAGATTTAGACTTGACATTAGGTGGAACTTTTTCACAGAGAGGGTGATCTCTCAGTGGAATGGACTGCCCAAGGAGGTGGTGGAGTCACCGTCCCTAGAGGTGTTTAAGAAAAGGTTGGATGAAGTTCTTGGTGGCATGATCTAGATATTAGGGTAGTGTGTTATAGGTAGGATGATGTGTTGGTAGTAGGATGTCAACAGGTCAGGTTAGGTAACAGGTTTGACTAGATTAGATTAGGTAACAGGTGATAGGTTGGACTTGATGATCTCTATGGTCTTTTCCAACCTTACTGATTCTGTGATTCTGTGATTCTATTTGTACTTACTTGATTTTCTCCTAGATATTTGCCAAGCTTCTGAACTCTACCATCAGACAAATTCAGGATAAATGTTTTACTTGCAACAGTAAATTTCACAAAATAAGAAATTGGATTACCTGCTAGAGACTTACCTGGCATGGATTTGGGTGATGTGAATTAGAACTATATTAACATTTCCCAGGCCTAATTTGACAGTTAGTAAGAATGATTAGGCAGGGACTATTTCACAGAACTGGCTTGGAAGCATCACGTTGTTTTGGCGAGTATGAGTGTTCCACAACGTGGAAGTTGACAAATCATGCCAGCTGGGCTGCCTGAACCCTAGCTTGCTTCAGTTTAGTGATGTGTACACCCTCTATGTGGTTTGGGGAGTTGATGAGTTTAGTAATCTGAGTCAACTCAAAGAGCACTCAACAATTGCTCCTGGGAACAGAGCGAGGGAAGGAAGAATATAAAAGGAAGAAGACAGAAGTGACATGGGAAGGAGGAAAGAAGGCATGACAAAGCTGCTTTGGCAACCATGGACTCTTAAATTGGCTCAGCTAGTCATGAAACATCAGTCCAGTACAGATCTTTACACTGAAAGTTGGGCTTGCTAAATGAAGTTAGTTTTATATTTAAATTTTACAATGTAATCTATTAGTAAAATATCTCCATGCTTCTACTCTTCAATAACCTGATGCACATATCTGTATCATAGTCTTAAAAGTGTTTAGGATCCGTGTGTCTTCCTGGAAAAGTGAATTTATGTAGCCACGGATGCATATCACAATCAAGTTGAGGTGAAATAAATCAGCCTGTGGCGGATACCAGGTTAGTTTTGAAGAGAAGAGGACAGTGCTTATATGGGAAAGAATTAATTATGCATGTGCTCTGACCTCAGGAATAGTTTTGTTGTCCTGGGACAACCCAGACTGGTGCAAGAGAAAGACAAGAGCAGTGTATGAGTAGTCAACTTGCTCCAGTGCATGTACCAGCACTGCAATTCAGGACCAAGAAAAAGAAAGGATGGAGTAAGGCAGGGCAGTCTGAGGCCTAGGAAATATGGATGCTGTGAGGTTTTAGGATCCATGTTGCCAAAATCAAACATGGATATGCTGCCATATACAAAGGATGCTCAGCTTCAGAGGCCACAGATTTCCTCTGGCTGGATTGTCATTGTACAATGTGAATAATAAAACTATATTTCATCTGATTTCTGAACCTGAATAAAAAAGACACAGATTTTGCAATTCTGAAGTATTTTTCTTAGTATCTTTTTATTTTTGTATTTTGCCTTTCCGACTGGTTTAATCAAATAGTAAGAACAATCAGTCCTATTACCTCTTGTGCCTTTGTAACCAGACCTTTCAAGACAGCAATACCAAAACATGAAAAAAAGACCTTCCATTTCCCTAGAAAGATTACAGTCCATACTCTCCATGATCTCCTTTTATGGTCAAGTAACTCGCCTGGTGGATGAGAGGAAGGCTGTGGATGTGGTGTATCTGGATTTCAGTAAAGCATTTGACACAGTCTCCCATGATATACTCCTGGAGAACATGGCAGCAAGGGGTTTCGATAGGAATATTCTCTGCTGGGTCAGGAACTGGTTGGATGGCCGGGCCCAGAGAGTGGTGGTCAATGGTGTCTCACCTAGTTGGCGACCGGTTACTAGTTGTGTCCCCCAAGGGTCGGTGCTGGGTCTGATCCCGTTTAACATTTTCATTGATGATATAGATGATGGGCTTGAGGCCATCATGAGTAAATTTGCAGATGACACCAAGCTTGGAGCCTGTATTGATCTGTTAGAGGGTAGGATGGCCCTGCAGAGAGACCTGGACAGACTGGAGAGATGGGCAGATTCCAATAGAATGAAATTTAATAAGTCTAAATGTCGGGTTCTGCATTTTGGTCATAATAACCCCAAGCAGAACTATAGGTTGGGAACAGAATGCTCGGAGAGTGGCGAGGTGGAAAGAGATTTGGGGGTATTAGTGGACAGCAAACTTAACATGAGCCAGCAGTGTGCCCAGGCAGCCAAAAGGGCCAACGGCATCCTGACCTGCATCAAGAATGGAGTGGCCAGTAGGTCAGGGGAGGTTATCCTTCCATTGTATTCGGCACTGGTAAGACCGCAACTCGAGTATTGCGTTCAGTTCTGGGCCCCTCAGTTCAGGAAAGATGTCGAGGTGCTGGAACAAGTTCAGAGAAGGGCAACTAGGATGATAAAGGGGCTGGAAGATAAGCCTTATGAGGAGAGGTTGAGGGAGCTCGGTCTGTTTATCTTAGAGAAGAGGAGGCTCAGGGGTGACCTTATTGCTGTGTATAACTATCTAAAAGGAGGTTGTAGCCAGGCAGGGGTTGGTCTTTTCTCCTTGGTCTCTGGGGACAGGAGGAGAGGTCATAGTCTTAAGCTTCAACAGGGAAACTTTAGGCTAGATATTAGGAAAAGATTTTTTACTGAAAGAGTGATCCGGATGTGGAATGGGGTGCCCACAGAGGTGGTTGAGTCACCAACCCTGGATGTGTTCAAGGGGAGGCTGGATGAGGTACTGACTGATATGATCTAGATGTAGAGGATAGGTTAGTTGGATTATAGGTTGGACTAGATGATCTTCAAGGTCCTTTCCAGCCTTTTCTATACTGTGATACTGTTATACTGTGATACTCAAGCAATTTGAAAGTTAGTGACTGAATTAAAAATCAAATTCACAAAAATAGAGGAACTGATATTGTAATACAAGTCTAGAAATAGCTGAATGTACTGGGAAAATTGTCTTTACACCACTAAACCAGAGTCAATTTTATTGCAGCTCTGACAGTTGTGCACATTAAGGAGAAAAGACTATTTAGTTTGAGCATTTTCAGACTGTGAAGGAAACACATTTTGAAAAAGGGCAGCCAGGCAAAGTTCAAACAATTTTCAGTATCATAGAAAAGATGTCTTTAATGCATTATTTAAGTACTAGCTAGGCAACAATCTTTTTATGAACTGTCAGTTGAAATATATTCGATGGTAGGAATGACAATGCTTCAAGAAAACTTAGAAAGACTCTGTACAAAGTGAAGTAAAGGAGACTTCAGTGAAGAACTTGCCAGAGTCAAGTAATATACTCCTCAATCTCATTTCTAAATAGACTCATCTTCAAGTTTGTCCATTGTCCTTCAGGTCCAGAATTCAAAGTTATCTTTATATCAGAACAAATGGGGGAGTATTTTTAGGAAATAAAGCAAAAGCAGTGGCTGCTACAGATTGCAAGGAGTGATACTTTGGAATTCTTTTTAAATTTGCTTTCTTAAACACCCAAAGAAAAATCTTATAATTTCTACCTGGCGGTTAGGATTCGTTACACTCACTCCAGCAAACTGAATGTTAGAAAACGGGTCTATGCTGGTGTAACAGGTTGATCTTGGCTGGACACCAAGTGCCCACCCAGTTGCTCTACATCCTGCTTCCTCCCCTCTTCCCAGCCAGGCAGGGGGAAGAGAATAAAATGGTAAACAACTGGTGGGTTGGGATAAGGCAGTTTACTAAAGCAAATCAATTGATTTCTTCAAAGCTAATAAGGAAAGACAGAAGGCTGGGGAACTACTCATCCTACTTACCTTAAACACCTGGTTCACAAGTTCACAGGTTATACTGAGTTGGAAGGGACCCACAGGATCATCTACTCCAACTCCCAGTGTGACGGAATAAATTTTCTTTTCAAAGTGTTAGTGTTTATCATCTGGATTCTTCCTTCTCCTAAGCCTTTGTATCTTTCGAGATTCTAATGCAGTCTTTTTCTACTTACTGGTATTAAAGAGTTCAGAATAATGGAAAGTATAATTATAAACCATTTGCAGTATTAATAAATCTGCAAAGAATTTTTTTTTTCCATAGAACACTTTAAAAAGGTTTATTTCACAGATATGTATGGAGCATTTAATTGGAAAATAATTTTTTTGCCGTCCTAGGTATTCATTTAGCTGGCCTTGTACACATATATTAGTTTGGGGATTGCTCATGTAAATTATGATTATTTGTTTAGAAGAAGTGTTTGCTGAATATTTGTGTATTTGTCAAGCCCTAATTGATAGCTAATCTTGTCTAAGAAAGAAGAATAATAAAACAATAACTTTATGTATAGCATATTTTTTCATTTCCTGATTATAACCAGTTGCCATAGAGTCAAATTGTAAGGTAGGAAAAGGTAGAGAACATAAAAACATGGTAAATGTCTTTGCAATCTTTTAAAACCAAATGAATTCATAGGTAGTATAATATTAACCTTAAAATTGTCTTGCTAAATGTCAAGGAGCTCAAGTAATCCCATAAAATAGAATTTTTATGTGAATTATAGAAAACAAATAGAACACCCTCTCAATGCTTTTACCACTTCAGCCAGTAATTACTAGGAGTATATTTTATATTGCTCAGGTTATTTCAAAGAAACTTCTAAAATATACAGTGCAGAAAACAACCTTTCCATGGTAAAAAAACCCAAACCAAAACACCCTCCAGATTCTTTTCTGTGCGTTATTTAACTTTCTAGACTTCTATGAAAATATTTTTTACAGGTTTGAGAATGGCTTGGCGTGTGCAGGCATTTTCCTCAAACCACTAAAACATTCTTATATTTTGTGCAGTTAAAGTGCACTTATTTTTCCTCAAATACTTTTCTTAATTGAAAAGAAGGGGAGAAAAAAATAACACAACAATAAAGGTAGTAATTTATTTCAGGTGTTATTAAATCCGTGTGTTCCCAGATCTTTTCCCACACATTTATACTGAAGTTTTTGAGATCCCACAATGTTTTTATAGTTATCCTCAGAAAGTCATGAAAAAGTAGTGACATAAAAATGTATTTGTATTTTTAAAAAAATTTACTTTCTAAGGCTCTATGGGAAGCTTTGGATAAAATATTACTTAAGTCCAAACTTTCTGCCCATACCTTATCAAGTTTCATAATATACTTCAGACTTCATTTTATCTTATATGATTTTTAACTCCTTTTCAGATTGTACCTACATGTATGCTATTAATAACCCAGTCCTCAAAGATTAAGAATTCATATTTTATTGGAACTGTCTCACATGAGGTTCTGATTATAAATTATGCTCTGGAAACTCAAGAATTTATGAGAAGGATGACTAAGAGCAAAATTATAGAAGTATTTATTATCTCAAAAAAACTTACAGGAGTTCCTCATGTCGAAAATGTAAATACAACAAGAAAAGGGAGAGCCCAGGCTCCAGCATTCCATAGATCCAACCACTAAAACAGAGATGAATGACAAACAGTTTTCCTAATGACATGAGTGTGCTTTTGGAAAAAAGTAAGATTTGGAGAAAGGCTTTTAGGAGCAATGGACTACCTGAAAAGCCCAGACACTGATATTGCAGCCCTCACTTGAAACATGAGGAATTAGGCAATGAAAGAGAAAATCTTGACTACCTCTAAACACTTATCTCTTTGTTCCCAAAGTTTAGAATTATAGGCTTTGAATGCAATAGAGAAACAATAGTCCCACTGGAAAATAAAGGGGTGAAAAAATGGGGTAACTTTCGTGCAAAAAAATGCAATGAATAGTCTGAACATATGAGGATATTTAAGTATCTGCACTTAAGAGGCTTCTGTTGATTCACTTTAGAACAATGAGAGGGGGAAAAAAGGTATTTCATTATTGTTTAGATACTGGATTTAATATATGTTTCTATAAAGAGCACTTAGTTATGATGTGCACTGGAAAGCGGGAATTCAGCTTCAGATTAAGAAGTTCAGCTTTGTCTATCTGCACAAAGGTGTGCTATATGTCTCCCACTCTCAGTGAATGGATCTTGGAAAACATTTCATCTTCACAGAATCACAGAATACACCGGAGTACACACAGAATACACTGGAAGGAATACATCAGGATCATCGAGTCCAGCTCCTCGCCCTGCACAGGCGTATCCCCAAGAGTCACCATGTGTCTGACAAGATCATCCAAATACTTGTACTCTGTCAGGCTTGGCACTGTGACCACTTCTCTAGGGATCCTGTTCCAGCGCTCAATCACCCTCTGGGTGATGGAGCCTTTCCTAACATCCATCCTAAACATTTGCTGACACCGCTTCAGGCTACTCCCTTGAGTCCTGTCACTGGTCACCACATAGAAAGAGATCACTGCCTGCCCCTTTTCTTCCCCTCATGAGGAAGTTGCAACTGCACTGAGGTCTCCCCTCGGTCTCCTCCACACTGAAAAGACCAAGTGACCTCAGCAGCTCCTCATACAGCTTCCACTCAAGATCTTTCATGACCTTTGTTGCCCTCCTTTGGAGTCTCTCTAATATCTCTGAAAGCCTGAAAACACGTATATGTAGAATTTGAACCACACCTCTACATTTCCTTATTTTAAAATACCATTTATGTATATTTTGTTCTTCTGGATCTAATCTCAGTGTAACTTCTACTGAACAAACAAAAATAATTTCCTAATGTCTTCTTGCTTCCAAGTTTATATTCTTCAGTGTGAGCCTTTTCATTGAAAAAACAAATGTATACAGATGACTAATTTTATTGGTTTAGTATGAATAATTTCAGGCTTAAGGTCTTAGACTAAATTGCAGGTGCAGGTTCAAAGAAGTAAGCGGAACAGATCTGGAAACTATTGAATAAGTATGAGTTCTGAATTGTACCAAGAATTCAGGGTATGAGAATATGCAGAGCGTGGGTGAATTGCATCTGGGTACTGCTCATGCTCCTTGTATTATTGTGACAATGCATCTGATGATCACTGCTGCATTTATTTAAGTGAACAAAGAGAATTTAAAGATGCATGTGGTACAAATTGTGCATGACAAAATATGGTGTCTAAAATATGATACTTGTATTTATTGTTGTTAGGAATCATGTTCTACTCACTTAAGAATAATTTTATGATTCAATCAAACCATCTCTGATGTCATCATTTTTTACATAAAAAATAGTGGATATCTGGCATCATCTTCAGCTAATTATGTGTACATGCATATCATCTCAATATGCATCCTAAATTCAGGACAATCTGTAACTGTCTAGGGATCATGCCAAGCCATGCAGCGCAGCTGAAACCACACTCAGGACCTAGCAGTGGTCCCGGAGGTGGGGGGAGGGTGGCAGCACTGCGATCCTTCCCTTTGGAGCTGCCTCCTTGCTTTCAAAAGTGCTGCTGCAGCACACTCGTTTAAAATGGAGTTTCAAAGCCTGTACACACACCCCTCCGGTGGGGCTCGCACTGGCATCCCAATGCTGGCTGGACAACAGCCCCGTCCTATTGGCAAGGCAACAGTTGCAAGGTAGCACCAGCCTCAGCCCTTGTCCAACTCCCACTGGAGTAGTGGGCTCCCAGAGCCCGTATGGTGAGGGAGTGGCGTGCTTGGCCAGCGTGCTCTTGGCAGTAGTGTTACTATGGAGATGCAACTCAGCAATGAAACATACAGCACAGCTTGTAGATTCAAATGTTAATCAGGGTACTTGTCTTAGTTAACATATGTTAAGAAAACACAAGAAAGATAAATACAGTTCGTATACTGTAATGTTTTAACTCATTAACTGCACTGATGGAGGAACAGAGCATCGTGAGAACTTAAGAGGAAAAAAAGCTTAGAAACAGCTGTGCCTTTGTCCCCTGGGGACTGGCCAGGTGGGACAGGGCCTATCTCCACTGCACTCCCTGCCACAGCTCTGCGGTCACTCCCCTGCGCTCCGACACTGTTGTGGATACCTTTGCTTGGACCGGAGCAGGAACTAGGGGGATGTGCCGTGGCCACCTCAGTCAGACCAGGGCAAGGAGGGCGCGGCATGGCATGGGGTTGGTTTGAATATTCATGACTATCTGATTTCAGTATGCATGACTGTCAGTTCACACAGGAACAGTTGCCAAATGGACCTCCCCAGCCGTGGAAAAATCACGCCGTGCAGTAGTGAAACTGCAATATGGGAAGCGTGAAGTGGAACAGGCCTGACTGTAATTGTGAAAATGTCTCTTGAGTTGTTGGGTGTCTGAATTTGAATCAACTCAGTCTACATATAATCACCTTAGACTCCCTTCAAAATCAATGGGAGAATAAAGGTAGCTCAAAAGGTCATTCATTTGACCTTGTTCAAGTCCTTATTTCAAGAAGATATAAATCTTCCTTTTGAAGTACCAATTTCTCTTAATTAGTCATCAGAAGATTTAGTGTGATTAACTCACAGGCGTATGTCTACTTCCAGTCATCCCAATCCTCCTTTAGCTGTCTAGTGCAATTTATTTTTTTACTCACCCATTTCCCTTTAGTACTCAAAGGTTCACATTATTTTTGCTATGAATTCAATAAAAAAAGTATTTTAAAAAATATTCCACGGGCACACGGAATTATATATTTAAGAATTACAAAGAACCTTACCTGCCTTATCAGATAGATAATTTAACCCATTTTCATGTAATGTTGTAGTGTATCTAAAGAAATTACATATTTGCACAGTAAATTACCATTCTTAATATTTTATTAGGTCCATGTTAAAGCAGCCAATTTAAAAATGAATAATGTATAATCACTCCTTTTACTAAGAAAAATGAGCTGTGCAGATCTTTCATGACTATTCAATTGGCCTTTAGGCTGCCTGATGTATTAGTGTATGTTCCTTCCTATATATCTCATATATTCCAGTTTTCACCCTTTTTTTATTGTTGCTGTTTATGAAGAAATTATGTTCCATTCTATGGATTTGACATTCCTTTGACACACACATTTTGTGTATTTTTTTAAACTCCACAAGTACATTAACAGGTAGTTTCAACAGGGTTTGGTGGTACCTGTAATTGATATATCCCCACTTCCATAGTAAGGAAGACAACGTTTTAAGAGTGCTTGTAGATGTTCTAGACTTACACATAAACCAAGTTCCCCTGTTCAAGCTGTCAATCCAGAAAGATGAAGACACTTGTGGGGAACAGACAAAAACATATAAATATTCCAAACTGCACAGAAACGCAGCCAAAGGAGTTGTGGAAAAGGGCCCATAATGAAGGAACACAGACTGTGGAGATACGCAGCTTTATATGACACCACAAGAGCCTTGGGGATTCATAAACAGGAACTATTTCGGAGAGAGACATGCAGCAAGTAACGAGGCAGCCTCCACCTCCCATTGCTGCTTCCTTGAGACATTCATCCTTCAAGTAATTTAATAAGTGTTCCATTAAGAAAAAGTGAATGCCCATGATTCTCTGCTGTAAGGAACAGCATACAAAGCTTCAGACAAGGCTCATAATGATTTTTGGGTCTCTGTGCAATACTATAATTTCTTACTCACACTTTTTTTTTACATGAGAAAAGCCAAGGAGGGAAAAAGTGTTTGTTATGAGTGGTGCAGCAGATATTCTTTTATAGAACTTGTATTTTTTCTGGAATGGATTGCATCTTTAAAACAAAAGTGTCACAAGCAGCAATCATTCTGAAATGTTATTAAAAACCTTTGGTTTTGTTCACAGTTATGCCTCTGAGGTTTCATTTGAGCTTTGAAACTTTATCTGCTCAGTGATTCTTTTTCAGGATATTCTGATTGTCAAAGGAGTACACAGAAGATTTGATTTAATTTGATTTATCATTTCTTTTTATAAGTGGTATTTCTTTGTAGAATATTATTAACAAATCACCACCAAGAGTGACGCATAGACATATTGAAATTGAAACAATCCAAGCTTTTATCTATTTGAAATGAAAAAAAAATCTTTTTTTTGCATCACATTGTCTAAGAAACCTTATTAGTTTTGCTGATGAAACAGTGGTATATATTTATCTCTTGTTATCATGATGAAAAAAGGAACCCTGTACTTTTAAACACAAGCTGATTCATTCATTCCTTCTCTCATTAATTAATATATTCTTTATTACTATAGATAAGAAATCACAGGAAGTCTAAAGGGACAATAGAATGTTGTTTCTCTTCTTCTCACCCTTAATAAACAGAAGAGCTATAAAGTGATAGAAACCCCCTTTGGAAACTTTGTATGAGAATTTTTTTAAGATAAATGTATGGCTGTATGGTTGACAGTTTTGGCACACTATCTTCTGTATTATGTGCAATAGTACAGCTGTGAGAATTAATTCTTCATTTATTCTTTGAGCTGGGTAGCCTCAGCATTGCAAATGGGTATATGCTCTCTAAACACTGCAGAAGTTATACATAGGAAAATAAGGCTTAAAGTTGAGTTTTAAGTAAGAAAACAAAAGTAAGGGAGATAAAGGTTTTCTCTGAACTAGGAACACTTTCTGTAATACATAAAAAAAGACAAACAACCTCAAAATTGTCAAGTGTCAAGTCTTGTCTTTTTAAATGGGGTGGCTGCTTCCAAACTTGTTACTAATGTCAAACCATTGAATGGAGGAGAGATACTTCTACTGTTCAGGTGCCTGCCATGGACCAATCTCATGATTTAGTTGTCCAGCTGATGTCGTTCCAGTGCTTGGACACCTACCCTGGCACTCTGTAGTTTTCTAAACCTAGACCAGTAGACTCTTGTATTGATTGCAGACTGGTAGGGGAAATTATCTGGATATTTGAAAAATGTGGTATTCAGAGATGCCATCAGATACTACTTAATTCGATGTAACTCCATACAAATTATGCCTCCACCAACCATATTTGTCTGCTCCCTCAAATCACTAGACAGGTTTAATCATAACTCAGGGTTGGAAGTGTGGGGGTGATTTGAGGATTCAGAAAATTACAAATTTTAGTGAGTTAGGTAGGAGTTTAAAGATTCAGGGATCTTAGTGAAATAGTGAAATTTTAGTGAATTCTAGAAGGATTTGTAGATTATAAAATCATTCACTTGGCTTGAAAATTAAGACTGAATATTAAAGGTGAAAAACCTTGTCTCTGAGTCCTGAATGGTAAACAAAAGACGGTGTTAGCCAAAACAAGGGGAAAAGAATGTGAAACATCAGAGCTGATTGGTCAAAGGTTTTAAAGCAAAGTTGAAATTTATGACATAATGTTCCAGTGATGCATATTCATGGAGTAATTTCCATATGTATGAGTCAAGAGTATAAAAATAGGTGGCAAATCTGGGTGGGGCCTTTTGGCACCTGACAGGGCAGGGGACACTGCTGTTCCTCTTTCCTTGGCTCTTGGGCCAAAATAAACATTTTTGTCTGCTTGCAAGCAAGTACCTTGACTCCCAATTGATTTTCATTAAATCAGGGGTGGTGGTGTTCTAGTTTTGGGTTTTATTTTCCTTTTTATATCTGTTTTAGTTATCTAAACAGCTTATCTATTCCAGGACATCTTAAACAAACTCTAAATAGATATATAGATATATTGTTTGCAAAACTCTCTAATCTTGGATTTATAAACTGTACAGTTTTGACTCTTATGCTTGCCCTTGGATATGTGGAGACTTTCTTCACCCAGACGCAGCTGTCTGTGTCTGTGCTGCAAGGACATTTCTGTTGTGCCACTAAGTGCTGTTAAACAGCCACACATTACAAGCCTGGTACAATATATTAAGATAAATTGGTGCCAATTATATCATTACTCTGGTTTTAGAACTACAGGAATTTGGATGCTGCCCGGTGAGAAATGGGGTTCTTCCTGCAGTGGTGTAGATCAGACAGTTGTGGGCAAGATTAGGCAATCCTCCACATATATCCAAGCCTACTTACAACATCATGTGTCAACTCCTAGTTTCAAGGGGAAAATGAAGAATTAACCACTTCTAAGTAGCAATGCTTAAATACAGTATATCATAGAATGTGAAAATGTCAGCTTGAAACCCTGGAGATTGATAATGACATGAGGTTTATAGTATGAGCCATTAAACCCAGAAATCCAGCTAGAGGTGACTCAGACAAATAATTGTGCTAAAAGACCCTTCTTAACTGTGGTTTTATAACGCTATAATAAAAAAAAATTCTTATTAAATTTAAACCGGTAAAAAAATTATTTAATAAAAATAAAATTATTAAAACTTAAAAATATTTTTTGAAAATAGAATTTATTGGACAGTAAAACATTTATTTCCAAAAAGAATAACAAAAATAAGCTTATTTTGAGATATTTTCCATGTTCTCTTTTCGTAGTTTCCATATCAAGCGTTATATAGCTCCTGAAGGTTGTCTGTGTCATTACTTGGGAAAAAATTTCAAAAGCAGTTTGGTTTGCTTTGCTTTGCTTTGAGATGACACATATCTATACAGAAATGTACAGTACAGTATACTATTTTCAGTAGCTCATATAACCTTTTAACACTGAACTGCATATACTACAGGAAAGACAGTGAAATGCTGGAATGTGTTCAGAGGAGGCCAACAAATCTGCTGAAACGCCTGGAGTGGATGTCCTATGAGGAGCGGCTGAGGGAGCTGGGGTTGTTTAGCCTGGAGAAGAGGAGGCTCAGGGAGACCTTACCACTCTCTACAACTCTCTGAAATGAGGTAGTAGGGAGGTAGGGGTTAGTTTCTTCTTCCAAGTTTCAAGTTATAGGACAATGGGAAATGGCCTCAAGTTGGGCCATAGAAGATTTAGACTGGATATTAAGAATAATTTATTTATGGAAAGGACTGTCAGGCTTTGGAACAGGCTGTCCAGGGCAGTGGTTAATCCACCAACCCCAGAGGTTCTTAAAAGATGTGTAGATGTGGGACACAAGGACATGAGATTTTTCAGGGACCTTGGCTGGGCTCTGATGGTTTTACTAATTCACTGCATGTGGCTCATTTCCCAGGAGAAGAAGATATGTAGTCTGTCTGACTTCCATGATGGAATGCAATTTCCTACATGAAAATAAATGTGGATCAAGGAACAAATTATAATTTCAAGTTAATAATTACATGATGCAAAAGGTATTGCCTGGCATATGGTATAACTACGCAGAGCAAAGGGATGATAAGCAGTCATCTGTATGCTGGAGAATTAGACCCACTCTGTGAATAAGCCGTACTCATGAGACAACTTATCCCTCTGATCTCTAGGCTCATTCATTTGGAATCTAATTATTATAAATGCATCTATATTACTTTATCATGGCCCAGCAGCCCATACCACTGATCTACAATATCTGTTTGCTGCTGACCTCACTGTTTGAATTCATGGAGTGACTTAGAGGAGAAGGAAAACAGAGGAGGGAACAGTATTGACAGTACACTAAGTTTTATTCCTCTTTGTAGTACGGATAAGGACAAACACATGCAATTTGTGATGTCTTTCTCACTCACAGTCTTATTAAGATGCCTCAGCAAACCTTGCAACTACCAGACACTCAGTGACCTAATCAATAGAAAATGGATTTTCAAGACACACACTTGACCAGAGTCACCAGTCATCGTGTCCGCAAAAGTGACTGTGTGATAATGATTCTCCTTAACTGATCTTGTTTCATTTCCTTATTCTACATTGGAAGATTTGGAACAGTTTTTATTTTTAGAGTACTGTTCAGTTCTGTAATATTCTTTATCATAGCATGAACCAGAGGGAACAAAAAAATATATTTTCTAGGAAATAGACCATTGCATCAAACCAAATTGGTAGTTCTCAGAAAGCATACCATAACCATATAGGGGAGACTACTTGGATGATGAAAACAACTTCTATGAAGGAAGAAAAGGTGAATGAGGAGAGCATGTGGCAAAGGGAGATCAAAATTGAATTACTTGGGAAAATTGAGTGACTGCTGCTTGTCCACTACTTCACCTAAAACATGGACATCAGAAGAAAAAAAGACAAAGTTTTACAAAACAATCCCCAAAAGGCTTTAATACCAAATAAATAGTTATCTTGTAGATATCACCACCAGAGGATTTTGTGCATTCCACAAGTTTGAACAACTGGTATTTAAAAAAATAATTACAAAAGGAGAAACTCATAAAAGTCTGTTCAGATTCCACTGCAAGCTCTGGCTAAGGAGGTCACAATATCACCATATCACAGTACCACAGTGTTGATAAGGTTGGAATGACCTTGAAGATCATCAAGTCCAACATATAATCCTACTAAAACCTAACATTTATAACATTTATATCATGACCCTTAACACCTCATCCAGTCTACCTTTAAGCACCTCCAGGTATGGCGACAAAAGGTCCCTTTAAGATGTAGGTTTTACAAAATGTGGAGATGAATATTTGGAATATATAGGGAAATTAGTCTTTACCATATATTTGTTACCTGTAAATTTCCTTTTATTAATGGATAAAAGTAGGGTGTTGGTGTAATCTCTTCCTGTATCTCAGCACATGCATTCCTGTTCATTCTCTCTCAGTAGTCAGGAAGTGTCCCCTTCCCACAGGTAGGTGAAGTTCAGTGTTTTCAAATATTAGGTGAACAAATAAATGGAGAGTGTTTTAGGAGGAGTAAATTCGTGATGTTACTGTTTCCTAGTGAAGAAACTAAAAGAAGTCTTTGCCACATTTCTCCTTGGAGCAAAGTCACACTTCAAGCATTTTTTATTACATTCTCTGCCCATGTTGTCTTCCATGATGACTGCGTAAGCCACTTGAGGAATGTACAAAGTTCATTATCAGGTGAATATTGTGAAAAGGACAAGTGAGATGGAAAACTTTAGAAATCTGAAATGACAAGGTTGCTCCAATACCTTGTTCTACTCTGCAGTTCTGTCTATACTGGCATTATTTTGAAGCAAATAGGCATCATTGTTGAGCAAAACCAATTCCAAGTGCTCAAAAAGAAGCTGATAAAACTTCCCATTTGACTTGCTTTGATGCACTTTGAGCATGTATTTAATTTTTAATATTTCTCTGACTCAAAACTGAATTCCTCAATTTGGAAGAAAAAAAATGTTGAATAAATTGAATAAATTGAATACGTTTCTGACATTATGACTACTGTGGATGTAGTTTACATGGACGTCAGCAAAGCCTTTAACACCAACTACACAGCACAATCCTGGAAAAGATGGCAGCCCATGTCTTGCACTCTGGGCTGGGTTAGGAACTGGCTGGAGGGCAGGGCCCAGAGAGTGGTGATGAATGGTGACACATCCAGTTGTCACCCAATCGCTAGTGGTGTTCCCCAAGGATCAGTGTTGGGCTCAGTCCTGTTTAGAGCTGATTCTAAACAGGCAAAGATTATATATACATATATTCGGTAAGTGGGATCATGAAATCTGCTATTTGAAACCTGTTATTTAGTAGTTTAAAAATGCAATCTAGATCAAATTACAAGAATTATTAATATGATCCTTTCACATTCTCCTCATATTTAAAATATTAATTCTTTAGTCAGTATTCTACTTTACATTCTGAGGAGTACTAACTGGCAGTGTTTGACTAAGTATTTCTTGTCATCATAAACATATACTACTGTGAAAAAAAGTTGTTCCTTTAAAGTAAATCTACATAAGAGATAAAAGAATTAGATTGAACAGTGAATGGACGTAGGAATGTCAAAGCCCAGGAGAACATTGGCTGCAACATTGTAATGAGCAGTTAGTCAACCAAGAGCCAGTGGTTTGCTATCAGAAAACCTTGCCATTTGGGCATTCACCCACAATGAGGCAAGATGGGTAAAAGTGACACCATTTTTTATGACAACTCTGAGAGTTGTCTTCTCCTCTCATCCCTCCTAATAACAGTGAGACAATTCTAAATAGAACGCCATTTGCAAAACAAAAGTCTTAGAAGTAAAAGCTGTCTAATCTCCCAGATGACCAATCAGCTGTTCCAAGGGACTTGAATATGAATCCTACATGCTGTGTTATTTGTTTGGGTTTGTTGTTTGGTTTTTTTTTCCCTTAAAGAGAAATATTATTTTGGATGTAAGGAACCTCCTTAATGAAATTTTGCTGAATCCAATCCAACTTCACAAAATATGTTGGTAAAAGTTAACTGATGATTTTTGTGAGTAAAACTGTGTAGTCCTCTTTTTTTTATTTCTTTTTTAATCATCTCCCATCTTAATGATCCTTTGCCACAAATGAAGCTTGAAATAAATATGAACATAAAATACCCAGTTCATGATCTTTGCAAATTGTCACACTGTCACAAGTATATGTATTAACCATAATCACTGAAGCAGAAGTTTTGCATGGATTATAAATTTTATACATTTCACAGGAGTCGCTGCTCTTACTCATCCTGGTTTTATATCAAGGTTTTATATGAGTTCAAGTCCATTGACTTTACTGGCATTTCTCCAAGTTTTCACCAGTACAAATGAGAAGAGGTAAGATTGACAAACTATAATAAATATTTTTTTTTCAGTTAACCAAAATATTTTTTGTCAATAATATGTTTCAAACAAGATTTTTTCTGACAACTTCTGCACCTTGAGGGAGTTTCACACTAGCAGACATCATTATACTGCTTCTGCACTTAAATTCTATTCAAATAGTTTAACATTTATCAAACTGAGAGTTGTATAAAGCATTTATTGTTTTGAAGGATTCTATATTATACTATAGTAAATCATTTAAAATAAAATAGTAGGTACCATACTATATATAAGACATATAATTAATAAATAATTTACATGAAAGACATTCCTATCCAAGGTAGGCAGTTATCTGTGTTCTGCACCACATTTATATTTCGTATTTTATAGTTATTCCTATTTGGTTATACTTAAGAGACAGAAAAAGGAGGTGGAGAACTTCAAATAAGCTATCCCAACAGCTGGAATTTATATGTAGTGGCTACTCCTTTAGTAGGGTTTGAATAGGCACTAATCCCTCAAACTTCATGGGACTTTGGGTCTGGAAACATGCTGCAATAAGTGAAATATGTTAAGTAACTATTCATATACAGTGATCCCCCAGAATTTGCTGGGGCCAGGTCTGGGCAGGTCCCATGAGTTATGAAATACGTGAAGATACTGAACCCATTAATATTCAACTACTCACTGCCTGTAGCCATACACCCTTCACTATTCGCACTGTAGCACCTCATTAAAACAGAGGAAGCACATCTGGTGGTTCCTGGCCACGAAATCCGGGGTCCTGGACATTCTATGCACATGCGTGGTCTCACAACTCACTTAAAATCCAACCGTGATTAATTGAATACGTGGATATATGAGTCGTGAATATGCGGGGATCACTGCAGCTTGGTTAGTATACCTATGAGACACTGTTATAAAGTTTCTCCACCATTTATTAATCTGTGTACCACTGTTACAAGCAAGCAGGGTCTGGGTGGCTTCCCCTGTCCCATGTGGTGTGAAAGAGGAGGGAAGCTAGGAAATATCTTGACAGGAAAATAACCTGCAATAGATGGAGCTGCAATAGGTGAAGTGCGAAGTAGCGAGGCATTACTGTATTATATGTGACTGAAAGTGATTCCTTTTTCAGAAGCATTAGGTTGATTAGTGTCAAAGACATAACTAATTTTGAGGAGGTGTGATAATCTTGATGTTCTGATTATGTCAAAGTCTTGAAAAAAGACAGCTAATAATCAATGAATATTTTTGATGTTTAGTGTTTCAGAATGAGTCTAGTGACTCTCTAGATAGGACTTCTTCTGCCACGGGTTCTATCCTGATCTTGTAGCATGTCCAAATACAAATCATATCAGGTAAATTCTGAGCTCCTCAATACAAGGAAGACAAGGACCTACCTGAGAGGGTTCATCAGAGAACACAAAGATGATGAGAGATTTGAAGCATCTCTCTTATGAGAAGAGACTGAGGGACCTGGGTCTGTTTGTCTAGAAAAGAGAAGACTGAGAGGGCATCTCAAAAATGCATATAAATATCTCAAAGGCAGGTGACAACAGGATGTTGCCGGACTCTTTTCAGTGGTGTGCAGCAACAAGACAAGGACACAAACTAAGCCACAAGTAGTTTCAGCTCAGCATGAGGAGCAAGTTCTTTATATTGAGTGTGGCAGAGAATTGATACAGGCTGCCCAGAGAGGTAGTGGAATCTCCCTCTCCAGAGGCATTCAAAACCCGTGTGAATACACTACTCTGTAACCTGCTCTAGGTATCCTTGCCTTGGCAGAGAGACTAGACTAGATGACATCCGAGGTCCCTTCCAACCCTAATAGTTCTGTCGTTCTGTGATTCAAAGGTAAAAAGAAACACTAGCCAAGTTTTTTAGTTTGGGTTGGGTTGGGGTTTTTGTGTGGTTTTGGTCTGGAGTTTTTTTCTAATAAATGTAAACTGTTCACTAGGACTCTCCACTCCAATTCCCACTCAAAAACACCAAAACCAATCAAACAAGCAAAAATCCAAAGCTAAATAAAACACCATCATAATAAACCCCATGATGCTTTAAGTGGATAGCAGAATACTTGAATATTAATAACATGTGAATAAGAATATCTAATACCTGAAAAAAAATATTCAAGAGTTTTCTGTTTCTTTTGAAAGGGATGTCTGAATGCTGAGCAGTTATTTCATGGGTTTGTTTACCCTATTGTCTCAAGTTATGCTAGCTGTAGTAAATTACATGGTTCTAAGTCAACAACTCAGGCTATGAATTACATTCCTTGTTCTGTGAAATTGTTAAAATGGTGCCTGGTTCAGTTTTGGCTTGAGACAGATGAAATTCATTCACAAAATTCCCACACACAGGACTGACCAGTGCCATATCCCATAAGCAGTGCAGATGTAGTTTTTCTGTACTGGAGGATTAGGGGATGATCTCAGCTATAGATTTGAACAGACCATGTAACTGACCTCAGGAGCAAACAACAAAACCCTCTGCTAGTTTACAAGCAGATACTCAACTGCAAGGCTCAAACCCTTCTGGAGAGGATCATAACCCAGATCCCCACCTCAGTAGTTCTTCATGCTTCCCTGAGGAAATGTGCTCTCCTACATACAGTTCTGATTCCTCTTATTAGGAAATTTGATCAAAATTTCTGTGTTCTAGCAACAAAATGGAAAACTTGTGTAAATAACAACAAAATTGTAGAAGCGCAGAGATACAATTCAAGGTCAATGCAATTACTAAACGACCACTGCCAATCTCCAAACATCTTTCTGTTCAACTTCAAAGACAATTAATTTTTAATAAGATTATAGTTATTTTGATAAATGAATTACACTGCCATATAAAGCCACTCTTATCTTCTGACTTCTGACTGACTCTTACACCAATTTTATGTGATTACAGTATATCCCTGCTGCATTGCGATGCCTCCATTGTGACCTCTCGGATTTGTGGGGAAAATTTC
>WEKX01005642.1:0-26955 GCA_013390025.1 Pitta sordida | reverse complement strand
TGCTCAGAGAGTCTGAGAGGAGAAGCAAAAAAGTGCCCCAGAGCCTGGCGGAGTTCCGGGGGGTGGGGCAGTGGGCGTGGCCTGCATGCATATTAACGACCTGCAGTTCTTTGCGAGGTTAGGCTTTTGCAAGGGCCGTCTCCTGTCCCTTTCCTCGCAAAGGCCGGGGTATAACTGTATTTGCAGGAACCGGAAACAAATATTTACCTGAACACAGAATTACCACCTTAAGAAATAACTCAGATTTTAAACACCATTCTTGNCTCAGAACCACGGTTCCCAGGGAGCCACGGGGCGGGAGGCGCTGCGCGGCCGGCCGGGCGCCCGAGGGAGGTCAGCACGGTACGGACGACCTGGAGCGAGAGGAGGTTTGCACTTGCCGATGGTGGCTGGTGAGATGCCACTAGTAAAAAAGAAAACGAAACGAAAACCCAAACCAAGAGACTAGCCCAAAAACAACAACAGCAATAAAAGGAAGCTCATCTCTTTGCCCCCATACTTCTGCATCCAGCGCGGTGACAAAATACAGACACAACCCTTGCACAGAACAAACCGTGTCGGTCTTCCCGTGACTGGCTATGCGCCTTCTGCGGTCCATGATGTAACGTGGGCCCCCTGACCCGCCCAGGGAGGTATGGAATACTTGCAGAGCAAAGGAAAATAAGCAAACGAAACAACAGGGACAATCTGCCAGCCAATACATTTTAGAAATTCACTATTTTTAATATGTACTAGGCTTGTTCTTGTTTGCTTCTTTGTTCTGTTTATTTGTTTTGTAGGTGAGATGGTTGGTTGTCACAGTTACTGTGTGGGGGTTTGTTGCTTTTTTTTTCATTTTGGTACTACGTATTTAAATCAATTTAGGATTGTCCTTTTCATAGTTGAAACCCTGGTAAACATCAAGCTCCAGGGATATTTATATCTCATGCTTGGAAAAAATGCTGAATTGCAAGAAAGACAGCAGAGATAGCTTCCCTATGTAGGAACATTACGAAATAAGCTACACACAAATTCCAGCTCATACTTCCTGTTCACGTGAAGCCCAAACCAGTTTTGTGGCTAACTACAGCACCGCCTGACTTTTTTGCAAGAAAGTTGCTGTGTGATTGAATTTCAGAGTGCCAATGGAAACACGGTGACAGAGACTTAACATTCTGAAATCCAGATGCACAGAAGCTTGGTTGGACCAATACTCTTGTTTATGTGTATCCCAGCAAATTCATCATCATCTTTTGCCTCTGAGCCGCTCTTGGAATCCATGTATGTTGTGGCTCTTGGCTATTGTTGTTCTTGGCCTTGGAAGATTTTTGCTGACAAATTGAGAAATCTATCTAGCTGTTATCACAGGAATTTGAAATGCAACCATGCTGCTAAGAAAATGAATTAAACTGAAGGCCAAACAAATACAGATGTGTGAAGAACTGCTTTTTTCAGCATACAAGCATCTAGCCTTACTCTTGCAAGCCTCTCCTCTGTGTCCTATGCTACAAAAGATGTTAATAGTTAGCACTATAGCAGATAGATGATTTCATTGCGTTTCTGTATTTCATTGGATTCTTGATCACCACCACAATTCTCAGCTTATACCTATGAAAAATGGTTTTTTGTAAGAACTGTGAGCCAAACAGAAGTGTAGAGATTCTTCCTGGTCCCTCATGAAAACTGCTGCCACAGCTAACTTAACAAAAGGGTGTACAGTTTGTCCTGCAGTGTTTGTGTGGTGGCTTCTATGCTTCTGTATTGTCTTCTAGGGAATGAGTTTCTCTTCCTACATGCCTGGACAGTGTAGAGTGGGAATCTAAAATAATTTTTAAGCTCTTGGTAAATCTGTAAGACAAAGGGAGTATTAAATCTAACTCTCTAATAAATTTCCACCTGATACTACATTGAATCTTCTTTTTATTGCCTTACAACATATATTATTCTGTACTTGAAGTATAAAATAATCATAATATGAAAAAGCTCATGAAATTGAGGCATTATAGAACATTATACTAGATGAATCATTAAGTTTCCCCATTGTTGGAAACAGGGACATGTTCACATGGCTAACACAATTCATGGGTTGTGCATTTAGTTAGGGATAACTCCAGGTTCTTTTCTGAAAGGTACTGATAATAAAACTGGATAGAATTTAAGATGTAGAAACTTGTTTGTGGGCAAAGAGAAAGTATACCTTATAGTATATAACTAAAGCCTAGAATTTGCTGAAAGGGTAGCTGAAATTCTAAGTGTCTAATAGTACAGCCTAACAGTTACACAAAAAAGAAAAAGTAATGTTTTTTATGCACATGCTTACTTTGTACCCCTTTTCCTCCTGGTATTCTCACCCTTCTGCAGCAGCTCTGGGTCCTGAGATTGGTGGTTTCGATCTTGAGTGGTGGTGAGAAAAGAGGGCGGTACAGCAGGTTGTTGGCTGAAGCCATCTCTGGTGGAAATATGATGTTTAGATGGCTGGTTTCTTCTTCCTCACTTTGAGGGGTTGGACTCAGACTTGGGATTAATTCTTGTAAGTTTTTGCAATGCACTTCTATATGCTTCTCTGGCTATCTGGGGCTCTGTATTACATTCGAATGTACTATATAAGATATTGTTGATGTATCTTGGATGCTTTGCTCTGCTTTCATTCCACCCTGCTTGAGTGGGGCTGGTAGGGTAAAGGACTGTCCTGGTTTGAGTGGGTTTTTTCTCCTCTGGCAGCAGGGGGGGCAAACAGCTGCTGCCTGAGCCTCCGCCACTGCCAAAGTCAGAAGCAGATAGAGGCACCTCTGTGAATAACATACTTAAGGGAAAAAAAAGCAGAGAAACAAAAAGAAGATGGCCGGAGAGGAGCCTGTGAGAGGTTGAGCAGCCATGAAGGCAAGGCCAGGCCGGACAGAGGAGGGATAGGAAGTGTTCCAGGTGTCTCACTGCTGCTTGTAGAATGGGCCATGGTGAAGCAGACTGTCTGCCTGCAAACCTGCAAACCCTGCAGCCAGGGTCAAACCACGACAAGGACATCAAGTGTAGTTCGTAAATGCCTTGTGCAACTTGTCTGCTGCCACCATGGGCTACATCAAATTGTTTGCAGCCTTAGGAGGGCAAAAGAAAGTTTCAGCTCCCCAAAGAATTCTCTGAGTTGAACAATTTAGTTAGCATGTAATTTCCTGCCATTGACAAAAAATTTAATCATTTTGGTTCTCCTGGTGTGGGGAAAGTAATTTGAAGTCAGCAATGAGCAGGATCAAGGGAATAAGAAAACAAAATAACTTTCCAAGTCCATCTACTATCCTGTGTCTCCTGATTGTAGAGAAAATGAACTGAGACCACCTACCATTGATTACAGATCTGCTACAATTTTATTCATAGTTGCTCCCCAAGCTTCCAATTAAAAGTATTGATCTAAACTGTATCTTGTCCCCTCAAGCGTGTTGTGGAGTGCTGAACATGAAGTTACGCTGTCAAAGCTGAGGGAAAGAAAGGTGAGCAATTTGAAAGTTTTCAGTTTGCTGTTGATTCACAGATTCACAGAATACTATGAGTTGGAAGGGACCCACAAGGATCATCTAGTCCAACTCACCATCTAACACCCGTGCAGAGACCGAACACACATCCCAGGGCGGTAAACACAAACCTAGTTCCCTCACAGGCACACAGGCCACTCCGAGCCAGAAAGACCCTACAACCCCCAGCTAGACCATGTCACTAAGCTCCTCATCGAGCCTTCTCTTAAACACCTCCAGGGATGGTGCCTCCACCACCTCCCTGGGTAGTCCATTCCAATGTGCAATCACTCTCTCTGTGAAAAACCTCTTCCTAACATTAAGTTTAAACCTCCTCTGGCGTAGCTTGAGGCCGTGCCCTCTCGTTCTGGTGTCCTCAGCCTGAAAGAAGAGGTCCACACCCACCTTGCAGCAACCTCCCCGCAGGTAGTTGTAAACAGCAATGAGGTCACCTCTGAGCCTTCTCTTCTCCAGGCTGAACAACCCCAGTTCCCGTAGCCGCTCCCCATAGGGCTTGCCCTCCAGTCCCTTCACCATCCTTGTCGCCCTTCTCTGGATCTGCCACTAACTATGAATTTCTTGGGAGAAGAGACATACTACTCTTTCTCCTTAAGGTCATCCAAAATAGATCTCCAGAGCAATGAAAACACAAGCCATTTTGGCCTGCAAAGCAGCCTGCTATGTTTCCTTACTTAGGTAAAAGGTAAAATAGTGGGTGAAATCTGACTCATGACCCTGCTAGTTTCAGGTACCGCTTTAGGGGCTTGTGAATGGCTTTACACACTTCCCAGAGATGGTCTCACTACAAGTTCTTAATCGTTGGACATTTTGTGTTTTGCTGAATACTTACTGAAAGCTACTAACTTGCTGGCAGCTATCTTTGCTGCCTACACAAAGCACAACATCATATGTGTCATCCAGTGGCAGTTTTAATCCCACTGTGAGATAGGGAAGATGGTCAAGTTTCTTAACTGCCTTTTCCTGTCTTGATGCTCCTGAGAAATGATAAAGGATAAGGCAACAGTTACGGGGCAAACAACCAAAGCATTAGTTCAGACACCATTTTTCCAAAATTCTCCAACTGCTGCAGGAATTTGCCTTGGTGACCAAAGCCCCTGCTAGATACGTGTTCAGGATTACAGACCTGGTATGACTTCTCTGCCACAGAAGACATTAAAGTTCTTAACCAGGCACACAGTTTTTCAAATAGTTTTTCTGATGAGGAAAATCTGTTGAGCATGGTGGAACAGATTGAGTATTATCATGCTTATGAAATACGTACTTCCTTTATGTTTTTCTGTATAAGCATTACTGTATTATTCCGCAGCATGAAAAGAGAGACAGAGAAGACAAATGCTGCTCCAGCAGCTCAGAAACACAAGGAGAATTGTCAGGGTACTTTTCGAAGTTTGAATAGATATGTCTGTCTCAGACGAGTCCTAATGGTGTTCACCTGCACTACAGCATCGTCTCCTGAGCCAGGAATCTAGAAATCTAAAAATAGAGAAAAGAAAGAGACCTGGTGTAAGGAAAGATGGTGGGAGAAGGGTGTTGTTCCTCAGTTTGAGGGGTTTGTTTTTGAAATATATAACCTCTTTAACCTGATTTAACATTAAAAAAAAAAATCCGGCAAAGGTGTGTGCCCTGTTAGCGGTTATGCTAACGCCTGATAAACGTGTTTGTAGCAAAACAAAGCCTTAGTTGCGGATTTCACAGAAACGGGCGAACAAGGCACAGCTGCGCGCGCGCGCGCCCGTTCGGNTTAAGACGGGTCGGTGCCGGCCGCCATCTTCTGCCCCTGCGGAGCCCCGGGGGCAGAGGGGAGGAGGTCGGGCTGGAGCTGCGCGCCGCTGTCCTGGTAGCGGGAGGCTTCTCCGCGGGAAGGCTCCCGCTCTCCCATCCTCAACCGCGCAGCGGCCGGGCCGGGCCGGGCTGGTTCCCGCCTGCCGACGTGTTCGGCGGGCCTTGGCGTGGGGCGCCATTTTCTCTCCTTGCGAGGCCCTGTGCAGCCGCGCGGTGGTGACGTGTGGTGTCTCCTGCCAGCAGGGATGGAAAGGCGCGGCGTGTTTCAGGAGGAGACGTGTAGCGAGACCTTAATGCCATCCTTTCAAAAGGTATGGGGACCGGGATGGGGCGGGCTCTTGGGCGGCGGTGTGTTTCTGCCTTTTCCCTTTCCTTCCTCCAGCCCCTGTCCGTGCAGCCTGGGTGGCGGGTGGGCTGTGGTGTCCTCTTTTTCTGTGATCCCTGAAGCACCTGGAGGAACTGGCCCTTAACCCAGTGCTGGAAAGACAATGTTGTTTTAATGATCAGTAACAATTCCAGTCTCTCAGGATCCCTCCCCAGAGCTCCTGAGGCGTGTTTGGTGTAGGCAGTGTTCGTCTTCCAGGTGCCTTCTGGTGCCACTGTACATTGCGTTATGAAAGGGTGGGTGCTTTCTGGAAATAAAAAGTGCCCATGAAAGTGACACATACTAGCACCTCTATGGATATGGCAGTGAACCAGCACAGGCTGGAAGGGAAGTGGAGCTGACTTGTGCAGGGTGGAAACTTAGCGTTGGAGATGAGTGGTGGTAAGAATTACTGCCGTGCAGGTTTGTAACTACTGAAAAAAGTTGGTGATTAAAATTGAATACAGGTTCCTCAGATCAATATTGCATGCCCTTTTTCCCTTCTAGTGCATTTGTCTTGTGTGTGCGAGATCTAGTGTTTCTCATGTAACCTAAACCGGGTTTGCTGAATTTTGAATGTTACTATTCAGTCGGTTCTTGCACAGGTCAGATTGGGTGGGTGGTTATTGCCGGCTATTGAATAGTGAAAGGACAGTGGTGGAGCTGCATTATTGGAGACCTGCAGAGCCACATCTCTAGGTGAAGGGGTGGATTAGATGTGAGATGTAACATCTCTCTTGAAGCCATTGATGTCTTTCAGGTGTTCTGTTTGCTGTCACTTCCTGCTGGCAGTCACAGAAATGCTATTTCATTTTACCGCAGGAGCTAATAGAACATGGGTGACTGTCTCAGCTGTTCTTCATTGTTCACTTAATGCAGGGCCTCATGTTGTTCACAGACTACGTGGTCTTAAAGGCTTCTGTTTACCTATGTGAGTACTGTAGATAGGACTGTGAATATAATTTAGAGGGTATTTTTGCAAATATGGTAGGCAGCCATAGTGGTTCCCTGTTACTGAAGCAAAGAGGCTTCCTCTGCACCAGCAGTTCGCTTGCTGCTATTTTGTTGTGGTACTAGTGCTTCTTATGTGCTTCCTGAACTCAGTGTGTCAGGTGTGTATAATGTGATTTTGGTAACACTCAGATGCAAACAATACACCATTTCGATCCCTGAAATGCAGTAAAATGAAGCGAACAGAAGAGTGCGAGAGCTTGCATTTCAAAAGGTGCAAAAGGCAACTGCCTTCAAGTACAAGACTGAGTAACTCTGTTGTGTATATGTGCTTTGGTTGGACTGAAGTGACATGATGGTGTCTTTTTATTCTTTTTGTAGATCAGCTTGTCTGAAAGACCAAATGACCCTTCACCTGTCTTCAGACCAAGAGTAAACTCATTTGGTATGTGAATGTATTTGCCTTTACTGACATTTGGGGGAGTTGATTGCTTGAGCAGTTTACAAGATTAAAGGGAAACATGGTATTGTCACTGTGGTACTTTAATGGGTCCTCTGGAGAACATAATAAGTGTCCTTTTTTCTAATCTTCAATCCTTCTTTATTTAGTGCAGTTTTGTATTGAATAAATGTATAAGTTATAATGAGTCAGAGATGAGTTTGAATGTAAACTCAGTTCTTTTTTGTCATTACAGCTGCTGATGCATTTATGGACAAACAACATCAACCTGTGCGTGGTTTGGGCAGAGGAGGGCATTTTGCAGCCCAAGGTAACTTTTTGTTGTGGTTGTAATTCTAATTCCAATACATCATCTAATGTATGATGTATAAAATTTTGCCTGTTGAGGTGCTCGGTTTTGTTTTTTCAGAGCCAAATGAGTATTTATGACTTGGAGAGTAATTCGGATCCATGGTTCTGCCTAATGTCACCCATTGGTTTAGACTGCACATTACAAAATAGCTCATTTCCCAGAAGGGAAGACTCAAAATCTAAAATTAATGTTTTATTTACCTCTTGCTTTGAATCTGTTCTGCCTGGGGAGGGGTATTTTTCTGATAGTTAAGTCATAAAAGGCAGGCTGACTATTAGTAATCACATGTATGCTGTGTGAGGGGCTATATAAGTGCTCTTCTGTGGAAAACCTTAAAGCTTTCTTACTTTGCTCTCTAAAGTAATACTGAATCCTGGTCCTCTTACTGCTTATCATGGCGAGTACCATGCTTGCATGTACTGCACATGGAAGCGTACTGCCTGTGCTTCCACCAGGTGCAGTCAAAAACAGGCACTGGAAGCTACTGTCACAGCCTGAGGGTAGTTCTCTGTCAGTGGGATTGATTGAAACTCTAGTGCTGCTCTGTCCTGGTTCATCAAAAACTGACCTACGGAACAGCTGTGGAGCCACTGACTGTTAGGTTTGTGTGGTGATTTACCTCCAGTTTGCATCCAAGCTCCACACAGCTGCTTGCTCACTCTCCCTGGTGGGATGGGAATGAGAACTGGAGGAGTAAAAGTGAGAAAATTGATGAATTGTGATAAAGACAGTTTCATATATTATTTGCATCTGCAAGTCAAACAAGGACTCTCACTGTTTTCCATTGGCAGGCAGGCTCTCCCTTCCCTGTGAGGGCAGAGCTCTGTGGTATGTGACCATGGTTTGGGAAATCAAACAGCTAATGTTCCCCCTTTATCTGCAGAGCTTGGTGTCACAAGGGATGGGATATCCCTGTGGTCAGCTACTCTGGCTGTGTCCCCTCCCAGCTCTTTGTGCCCTCCAGCCTCCTTGGGGGTGTGGTGGGGTGAGGAGCAGAAAAGGCCTTAACCCTGTGTGAGCGCTGCTCAGTGACAGCTAAAGTAGCCCTGTGTTACTGAGACACTGTTTCCAGCAAATCCAAATCACAGCCCCATACCAGGTGGTATGAAGAGAAGTAACTCAACCCCAATTAAACCCAGCATAGTTTATTTCAAAAAATTCTGCAGCATGTCTGCATTTTTTGGATTGATGCCCGTTGTGTGTATTGACTGGTTTGTATGGGGACAACACTGATTTGGCCATTCTTTCTGGGTTTGCTTGCTCCCTCAAAACTACCAGTACAAGTGTGAAAGCTATGAAACGGCTTCTGTTCTTCAGTTGTGTTGTGGAGCATAGGTACAAAACCATATTACTGGGAGTAATACAGTGCAGATTGGAGTTAAAAAAGGATTTGTTGCAGTATGTAGCACTAGCTTAAATCATAGTCTTTCATTACACAGATTTTGTTCCTTGGCTGTTACGTAGAGGTGTTAAAAGTGAGGGAAGTGACATACCTCAGCCTGAAACTGCTGGTTCTGGAGAAAAAGAGATGGTAGAGATGGTGCAGGTGAGACTTTTCAGTGGGGAAGGAGATGAACCTTCCGGATTTTCTTGCTGGTAATTTGTGGCAGTGCAGTTCCTTGATAGCTCTAGCTCTGCTAAATGCTGTTACTGTGATTGTTCGCCATGTTAAGAACCTTCTTCAAACATTAGGTATCTTGTATGCCTGCCAAAAATGTCTGTAAGTTGTATGAATTTTAGTGGTTGGATTTTTAAAGCTGTTTTCTATTGTAATTTTTTTCTTGGTCTTGTTACTACTGGTTCATTTAATGCACAGTGAAGCAGAGGTGCTAACCCAGAAATTGGAAGTAAGCGTTTAAAACTTGCTCACAGCTTTGAAACCGTCACTTAACTTTTTCTGCGCTTTGCTCTGAGAGGTGACCTATTCCTGATTAAACTTGATTTTAATGTAGAGGGAGTTTTTTGCTTTCTACAAAGGAAAAAAAAAAATCCGCTTTAGTAGTCTGGTGAGTGTCCCCACCTCTCATGCAGGAGACGGGGGGTTCAATTCCTTCCAGGGAGGCAGTGGTGCTGTTTAAGAGTTGGACTCGATGATCTTATGGGTCCCTTCCAACTCAGAATATTCTGTGCGAATCTGTGTGATTTTTTTTCCCCCTCATAGTCCTGTATTCTTTTGACACTGATGCTGCTGCACCTTGTTACTTCTGTGTTGTGCTAGCTAGAGGGTAGTGATCTATCATTCACAAAAGTACCATAATTAAAATCAGAAATGTGTACTGTTAAACTGGGATAATGGGTAGTGGATGGTTGATAATCTCCATGTAAGAACATTTCATGTTTTTTTAACTCAAAGGGTTTGTTTTATCACAGAAGCACAGAAATAGGTTACCCAGGTAGATTTTGGGTACTCTGTGCCTGGAAGTGTGGAAGGCTGGTTTAGGTTGGGCTTTGAGCAGTCTGCTCTGTGGGTGGTACCCCTGGCCGTGGCAGGGCAGTTAGAACTAACTGATTTTTAAGGTCCCTTCTAAGCCAAACCATTTTGTAATTCAGTGATTAAAGCGTGTTTTCAGAACTGCTCCTTCATATTCAAAGAACAATTGATTTGCCTCTATCTGACTGAATTTAAGCTAAGTTTTTCAGATTTTTAGTTCCAAGAATGATTCTTAGGAACTGACGTGTTGATAGCAGCAACATGCTTATGCTGATAGTGGACATAATGGCATCCTTTACACAGGATAGAATGTAATTCCTTTTTCATGAGCATAGTGTAGGTTATTAGTATGCATATAAAGTCTGTTTTGAATATTGATACACAACAGTTGCACCTGTCTGTTCAGAAGTTCATGTGCGAAGATAATTGTTCCTAAGGAGTAGTTTGTTGCTCAGGAGTTATGTCCTTGTATTGTAAGAGGATGTATCTGGATGATAAAGAATTTTTGTGACCAGCTCCTCCAAGTAAGATCCTTGAGCAAATGTGAGACAAGAATGCTTTACAAGAGTCCATTTGTGAGCGTCTGTAAGGTCTAGAAGTATAAAGTTCTGATAGAGTCAATTCATGCAGTTTTGTGCCTTCCTGGAAAATGGATGGAAATCCAAATGACACCTCACTGAACTTAGAGGTCCTTAAACTTAACTCTGTACTTAAAATGTTTTTTGTTGAGCTTTTCTTTGTATTGTTTATCAACTTAAGTGGTTGTGTATTTTTAAGGTCCAAAGGTGACCTACGTGCCCCCTCCTCCACCTGATGATGAACAAGCCATCTTTACACATTATCAGACGGGAGTCAATTTTGACAAGTACAATGAAAATACTGTCCAAGTGTCGGGACCGGACTCTCCACCACCATTAATGGTTAGTGAACTAATTAATATCAGTGTCTGTTGAGCATGATTTTGTAGGTATGTGTACTGAACCTAATATTCACTGCTAATGAAAATACTAATAAAAATGTGGCATCTTGCAGACAGTGCAATGTTGGAAGGAGGTGCTGTCCATTTGTAAGATACAGATTAGAATTCACAATAACATTGATCAACTGTGTAAATGTTTCAGAGAAAATAATATTGGATATATATATAGGAAGAATAGTAATTAAATTGCGGAAAAATACCAGTTTAGATATTGAATGAGAGAGGTAGAGAGGTAGTCAGCAGCATTTTTTGTGAGGGCTAGGGGATCTTTAACAGTGTAAATGAATACCTGTTGGAGTAGTATTCATTTGGACAGAGAAGCATTTTGAAGTAATGTTCTCTGTGGCTGCAGGTTATTGTTTAACATTAGAATTTGCTGCTTCTTCATACTGAGTGACCAGTGTTTGAAAATTAGAAAAGCTCTTTGTTAGGGAAAAGGAGGAGGAAAGAAGTACAAAGGGCTTAGTAGCATCTGTGTTGAAAGGGAAGATGCAGATGTGTTTTTGCCATCCATCTTCTGAACTATTTTCTAATTGCAGTTAAACTGATTTTTGTCATACATTATAGTTTTTGGTCCTGGGTAGGAATGTTGCTTTAGCTTCCCTGACGCACAGTCTCTGTGCTTACAACAGTATCTTGTACTTGAAATGAAACTGAAGAGTTTCAGTTGTTTTTTTATAGCATACTGTGAGGTGAGTTTACATGCTTGAATCCAGGTGGATGGCTTCTGAGTAGTTTTCTCTCACAACTGGTAAGACCATCCGAAAGCCTTCACTGTCCTGCAGACAGCTTTACTTAAATGACCTGAGCATATTTAAGAGGCTTTTAGAGTGTTTACCTGTAGGAACCTTGGCAATCTAGATAACTGATGAGACTCCCTCTAAAGTTAACACTCTTTTAGTGTTTGGATGTCTGTATCTCATGGTAAGCTCCTTGGGTTTTCTAACTTACGTTGTTGTGTAATTTGTTTTTTTTTTCTCTTGCAGAGTTTTAAAGAAGCTAACATCCATCATACTTTAGCTGTGAACATTGCTAAAGCTGGATACTCAAAACTTACTCCAGTGCAGAAGTACAGCATTCCTATTATACTGGCAGGACGGGATTTAATGGCATGTGCCCAGACAGGATCAGGAAAAACTGTAAGCTTTTTTTATAATAGTCATACTACTGAAAGTCTTCCATGTGCCAGATGCTTCACAGTTTGTTGTCTAATAATTTAACGCTTGCACAGCTATGGCAGGTGCAATATTAAACACAGATACAAGTAATCTCATATTTTGGGCTGGATTTCTTTTTAATTTCAGTGAACTGTAATCTTCATACAGCAGGTAGTCTTCAGGGCTGCAGATACAGATTCAGGGACATAGGCAGGTAGTCGTAGCCATTACTGATGTGAGAATTTAGCAGTTGAAAGTATAGATTTCTTTCTGTGTTGTGTAAGTTTTTCTGGGTGTTTTGGTTTTTTTTTTTAACTTAGGCCAGATTGTACTAGTGTATTGTGCTGATTTGTCACACCTAGTTTGGTCAAGTATGATCAGCACCAGACTTGGCTTTGGGTAATTCAGTATTAATCATGGAAAAGTGTTGAGAGTTGATAAACTGAAAGTTGTTTCAACTTGCTAAACTGCCCAGTGTGCCCAAACCTAAGCTCTGACAGCTGAGGTATGAGAATGTTGGGCTATGAAATGTAGCTTTTTGCCATTCAGTTTAATTGTGGAATCTTAGTTTTGTTGTAATGTAGCTTACTAGTTACTTCTGAAAGAGCCCCTGTGTGCAGAACGGGAAATGTCCAAAGCTTTTACTCTACTCTGAATTCTTTTGAGATAGCCATACTGGTGCAGCTTTGGGGGTTACTTGTCTTACATGGAAGTAAGTGCAGTGGTGCGGTGCACCTGTGTTACAAACTGATCTAGTATTCTGTTAGTCTGGAAAATGTTGGCATGTAGTTACAGATGTACTGATGATGATGTAAGTACATGTGAAGAACAAGTTTTCATCCCAGGGTACATCATTATCAGTGTCTGTCATCGATATGTGGAGCTGCCTGAATAATCTGGAAGTTAGCCGCTGCATGACTGTGATCGTGTGTTACTTCAGATGCATCTTAAGATGGAGAGAGATACTTTCATATGGCTTCAACAAGGAGAAATAAGCTTAAATGTCCTGTAGTGCATTCAGATCAATCCTTTTGCAGTCTGATTTCCTTGATCATGTGCACTATCATTCGAAGTTTAAGATTTTAGTGACTAATGAAAACTTCACGACTAAACAGTGTAGATACTGCTGGTTTTTTTTCTCCCAGGCAGCTTTTCTTATACCACTTGTGGCCCAAATGATGAGAGATGGTGTAACTGCCACTAGCTTCAAAGAGCAGCAAGAACCGGAATGTATTATTACTGCCCCAACTAGAGAACTGATAAATCAGATCTTCCTAGAGGCAAGGAAATTTGTATATGGGTAAGCTTTCATATCAGGCTGTTGCCTGGTATTGATTACTATTATATACTTTTCCTGAATCAACAATGGTTTATTTTTTTCAACAATATGTGCAGAATTTTTTCTTCCGATCAAATTACTACATTCACTCAAGTTCAGATTATAATGAGTTTAGATTATAGTGTTGGCTAGCAGATTTCTTAGTACAATTGGCCCTCTTCCAGTTCATGCCCCCCATATTGTGGCTTCACATCTTAGCAGCATGATTTTTCAGCGATGAAGGAGGTCTGTTTTTGCAACTGTGCATCTGCAACCTGGCATGCATGAATATTCAGTTAGGCAGTCATGAATATGCAAGTCAACCTCCACACTGTGCCGCAGAGACCATGGGTGCACTGCTCTGCCCATGGTGAACCATGCCGGTCCTGCTCTACCCCTCCACTTTGAGCTGTGCTGGCCCTGCTCCCTTCTCCTTGGCTCCGCTCTGGATCATGCCGACTCCCGCCCATCCCCCTTCCCCTCAGGGCCACACTGGCTCCCCCACTCCTCCCCTTGGGGCCACCAGGACAATGGCGCAGGGGATTACCCCACACCAGTGTCATAGCCGAGCAGAAAAGGTTTTTTTTCCTGGCATGGGGTGGCTGCAGGCACTAGGAAGTGCCGACACAAACACCAGTACTCAGCAAAGCAGTGCCAAAACAGCGCCGGGGAAGCCATGCGAGGCTGTGAGGCAAATTTGCATATTAATGAGCTGTCAGTCAAGGCAGAAGGCGGGCTACGCAGGAGACGAATAAGACCGCAGTCCTGTGGTGTGGGAGACCTGACTGCATATGGCTACGGATTTAAGCTCCTACTCTTCCTGGTATTGAGATGGGTAGGTGAATGGGACGCCTAGTCCATCTTGAAGATGAGGTAAATACTGAACTTGTGTCATGTAACGCTTACTGATGAGAAAAATGAGATTTCTTACATTAAGTATTAAGAATGTGTGCCTGTCTGGCCATCCAGGAGCCACTCCGGCAGTCACAGTCACATTACAGAGACTTCAGCACTGTGACTAAAGCCCCTTTGCAGTAGGTGGCCCCAGTGACTCAGTGGGTGCCCCACCTGGCTCTCTGCACACACCACTCACTCAGACAAGGTTTCCTTGCCGCTTGAACCCAGACTTCCCATGGTGGAGTCTCAGATCTGCGGTTACTTTAAGTAATTTGTCTGTTGTGCAGCAACATATAACTGCTCAAGGTGAGTGTCTCCACAAAGGAGCCCCTCAACAAATGAATCACTGAGCTTTTATACACTCACACTTTCTGTACCTGATATTCTGGAGTCTTTTTACTGAGTTACTAGCTCCTACTGAGTGTCTTGAGTGTCAGGTCACCTGGCTAATGATGCAGGTCTCTGTTCCCTTTCTTCAGTGAAGGGTTGGTGCCCGTTCATGGCCTTTTGCTTGCGCTCCAGCCATTTCTGCCGCCCAGAGCTGCCAGGAAAAAAACCCACACCTATCGTAAGGCCTAATACCTAACCTAACACCTGATACCCTGCCTGCCGTAACCTGATATCAGCATACCACAATCCCTGTCCTGATACCAAGTCAGACTACTTGGTGCATCATCCAACCGCTTCTTAAACAGCTCCAGAGATGATACCTCCATCACCTCCCTAGGGAGCCCATTCCAGTGCGAGATCACTCGCTCTGTCAACAAATAANCATCTCCCAGACTGTAGCTTTGCATGGGGTTGTTGTAACCAAAGCGCAGGACCCGACACTTCGATGTGTTAAACCCTGTGCCATTGGATTCAGCCCACTTGTCCAGCCTATCAAGGTCCCTCTGCCCTCTATGAGATCTACACTAATCCCAAGCTTGGTATCATCTTCAAACTTGTGTAAAATTTACCAAGTGGGAATTGGAGCATCACCACTCTAAACTAGTTTGTGGTAGATATGATTACTTTTTGCAAATCTTAAACAAAACTACTTCCATATTTACAAAATTAATCCATATTTTTTACATGACAGATCTTGTATAAGGCCCGTTGTGATCTATGGAGGTACATTAATAGGCCACTCAATACATCAGATAATGCAAGGCGGCTGTAATATACTATGTGCCACTCCAGGAAGGCTTCTGGACATCATTGAAAGAGGAAAGGTAAGATCTTAAAATTTAGTCTGGAGTCCCTGAACACTCTCACCATTTTTACATACTGTTTTTCATTCTTCAAATTCAATAGAAGGAGAGGGAGCCATTGAAAACCAATCAGTATGCTGCCTTCATACTGGCACTGCAATACAAGTGAGCTTTTCTTAGAATATGTGAATTCAATGAGGTATTTGAAAGAGTAGCCTGAGACTAGATCTCTTCTGTTTGTTTCAGAGCCTACTGGAAAATATCAGTCTAAATCAAAGTGGTTGCAGTGTTCGTGGCAATAAAAATTTATAGTTTAAATACATGTAACAGCCTGTGGAAAATTCTATAGCGAGTTTTCACTTATGTCCTGTTTGTTTTGCTACAATGGCTTTTATCTGTCTGGAACTGTTTTCATACTGATTTTATTCAAAATACAAAAATCTTGTGTTAATACTGCGTGGGGATGAATGGGGCTGGGGGCTGTCCTGGTGCGGGACACATATGTCCTCTGGTGCTGTGCTGACTCCTGTCTGCTCCTGCCCCGTGCATCTCAGGAGTGGCAGCAGGAGCAGATCACCAACTCTTGCCCTGCACAGCTGCTGCCAGCCCATGCTTCTGTGGACAGTCCTGGAGTGAGCAAGGGAGGCGGACCCCGGCTGTCTCCCGAGCGCTGGTTGGCTGCACCGCAGCCCCTTTGAACAGCAAGGACTGTCCCAGCCTGTTCAGCTGTCACTCCCATTGCACAGCACCACGGTGCCCACGGCGCCGCCCCGGCCAGTAGAGACTCTATTTTCCAAGTCTCCCCCGGAGTCCTGCTCNCCTCCCCCAGAGTCCTGCTCTGGAGCAATGTGTCGCCTCTGCCATGTTTGAACATAAGAGTCACACCAGCAACCAGAAACCCCAATAACCCCAATAAAACCCAGCACAGACACTCAGGGAAAGGGCAGTGACAGGACCCTCCACGCCTGCCCAGATCCACGGGGTGCCAGGTGCTGGCTTCAAGGCTCACAGCCATGCATTTCTGTACTCGGAAAAGCAGCTCTCTTCTGGAGCTGGGAAGTGGCAAAAGATGTTTCCTCTGCTTTAATGAGATGCTACAGAGGGAACTGCACTCTCAGGACTGCTCTCCAGACCTTATTAGTGGAGGGGGTGTGGCTATGGGCGTGGCCTGCTTGAATACTTATTAGGTTTGCTATCCGTGTGGATTCCGGAACTCATGTGAATAGGGGCAGACCCAACAGCCCGTGAGTAATGGGGGTCGACTGTAATTGATATTTGATTAATAGCTGATATATTTGATTAATAGCTGATATTTGAGTTGCTATCTCAGTTTGTATTGCTGAACCAACTTCTGATGCACTTCAATGTGTGCATACTATTAGAATTAGGGCATATTACAAAGTTAGGTAGAGGTGGAAATAAATGGTAGTACAGTGAGCCCCTGCGTATTAGCGCNCGGCTCGGCCCGCGCCCCCCCCTCCCCCAGTGGGTTCGCTATCTTTGTGGATTTCGCAACTTGCGGGAGGTGGACCAGACCCAACAGCCCGCGAGTAACAGGGGCTCACTGTACTTCAATTTGTGAATAATTAACTTTCGTTTTTTTAGTAACTTCTACTTGAAAGAAGTAAAAGATGGATTTTTGCAATTAAGAAATTTTGTATAAACTGTCAGTGAACCAATACTGGTTTTCTCTCACTGAAATACTTGCAGATCAGTTTGCAGAATGTGAAATACTTGGTGCTAGATGAAGCAGACCGAATGCTTGCTATGGGTTTTGGCTTAAGTATGAAGAAACTGATTGCTTTCCCAGACATGCCACAAAAAGTCAATCGCCAAACACTCATGTTTAGTGCCACTTTTCCAGAAGAAGTTCAGAGGTGAGTAAAGTAAAAACAGAAACTTGCCTGAAGATGTACCTGTGTAGAACTACATAGCTGAAGAGTTGAGAACACTCCTTATATTTGAAAGTTCATCATCTTGCTAGAAGATGCTGAAAATTTTGATGTTAACATTTCTTGTTTAATTCAAGTGGGATCTCCAATGCATGACCTGCTTAATTTAGGTGGGGACTCCAAAGCAACTTAGGAAGTTGTCTGAAGGCTTTTAAGTTCCGCTTCTGCAGAAATCCTCATGTTGCTCCTGTTTGTTTTGTGCATCTCCCCCGCCACATCTGTCCAAGCCCCAAAACAGTGATGTTGCAAGCAGCACAGGTAGCGCTATCTTTGGTTAACCAAACATACCCATTACTGCTGAACTCACCGATTTTTCTGATATAAGTTCTTAGTTAAATGCATAATTTTGATTTATTTTTGGTAGTTTCTAAGGTTCCACAAATGAGTTTAAGATATTATCTTACAATTTTTTACCTACCCTCTTTAAATTCTCTTTCGTGAA
The DNA here is from genome assembly GCA_013390025.1 of Pitta sordida. Lineage (NCBI taxonomy): Eukaryota > Metazoa > Chordata > Aves > Passeriformes > Pittidae > Pitta > Pitta sordida. The sequence goes on along the minus strand of WEKX01005642.1, from coordinate 9,174 downwards.
GAGAACAGTCTTCAGCAGATGGTAGTGAGATGGCTGAGTAACTGAACAAAGCAACTCATTCACTGTAGGTGGATGGAAACTATTACATTTCTGCTTTTGAGGACGTAGCTGTCTGAATACTTGCTCTTAAATCAGAGGAGTCAATTGGAACAGTGAAAGTGATTTTGGTTACTTATGTGGAAGGGATACTGTTGCTGCAATTCAGTGAAGTGTGTTGGTGCTTCAGTGAGTCAAATTCTGACAACCATTTTTGGCTTTCACAAAATCTGGAAGATTTTTGTAGAGACAGAAATACCCTCAATAATTGACTGTCCTGAGTGAAAGAGGGGTATATGCTGCTTTCTCCCATTCAGTCAGGCCGTGCTGACCACTAATGTGGACATGGGTCACTTTTCTTGGAGCAGGACTCAGTCTTAAATTGCTGTTGTGGCTCTGGTTCCACGAGACTTTTTCTATAGGATTATTCGTATGGAAAAAAGATTCTGTGGTGAACTAATAATGGCCTTGTTTCTACAGCTATGAATCAAGCATCCAAATTATACTGTACATGAATAGGGTTCATGTTCCTTCTGTGTGTTTACTTGTTTCTGCAGGAGTATGGTCTCATTTTGCAGTTTATCCTGGGAAAGGACCAGGCATATTTCCGTTGAGATATACACTGTGCTCTGATTGGCTCAGGATTTGGGACTGAAAGAAAAATCTGGGTCTCTTGATCTCTGGGTCTGCTGTCTTTATCACAGAATTTTTGTTAATGCTTTTGCTGCATATAGGGGGAGTCAAGATTGCTGTTGCTACCAGCATCTGAAAGGAGGAGGTTCCTTCATCTATGCAATGTTTACTTTCTGCTTCTATTTAATCAAAAACCCCAACAGATCTACCTTTCTCCTGCCAATCTTACAGGGTTTACAAGTCTTGCTGAAAGACTTCAGAAGCCTGAGTATATGGATAATTATTTGGATGCTTGTAATAACATTAGAATCAGACGCATTTAGGCTGGAAAAGACCCTTAATATTAAGTCCAACTGTTAATCCAGTACCACCAAACCTGTTATTGAACCAATGCCCCGAGTGCAACATCTACCCATCTTTTGTCCCTCCAAGCGTGGTGGTTCTACCACTTCCCTGGCCAGCCTGTTCCAGTGCCTGACACTTTCAGTGAAGGCATTTTTCCTAGTAACTAATCTAAACCTCCTCTGATTCATCTTGAGGCTGTTTCCTCTTGTCCCTATTCTTGCAATCTTTTGAAACTGAAATTCATAAAGGTAATGTTCTCATTTTAGAGAGCTAAAACCTGTGCGGTCAGTCAGTTTCTTCTTGGATTTAGTGCCTTTCTGATGCTAAAGTCAGGAAAGTGAATTTTTTCCCTATTCTGTTGCTACTAAAACAGCTTTGGACAGTGTACTATTTTGGTAGCATTGGGCAAGGTACTTTTTTTGACCCTATTGGGTCCAGATCATCACTTATATTCAGTGAATATAAAATGAGGTTTATTTTTAATACACCATTTGTTTTTATACCTGAATTTGTGTCTCTATTTTATATACATTTAGTCTGCTAATCAAGGGTCCCTCCTGTACATGACTTGAGAGAACCATGCATTCTCTAGTTGTCTGGAGAACTTGGTTTAGCTTTTTGGGCTTTGTATCTTCCACTAAAAGGTGGTGGTTTAACCCCAGCTGGTAACTAAGTGCCACACATCTGCTCACTTACCTCTTCATCCTGGAAGAGTGCTCTGGGGATTCCCTGAAGCCTTCACTTCTCTGGGCTGAGCAGTCCCAACTCCTCAGGCTCTCAGCTTGTCTTCACAGGAGAGGTGCTCCAGTCCTGTGATCATTTTCATGATCTTCTCTGGACTTGGTCTAAGGTGTCTGCCTGGTATTGAAGAACCCAGAGCTGTATGCAGGACTCCATGTGGGGTCTTATCAGAACAGAGTAGGGGGTCAGAAGCACTTCCTCGATGTGCTGATCTCACTTCTTTCATGCAGCCCAGGATGTGGATGGGGTTTTGGGCCCAAACAATTTAGATTCTTTTAGCTTTTTAAAAATAATGTACCTATGACTGCTTGTATTATTCCTCACAAGACAGATATTTGTTGCAAGGGTTGCTTAAATGTAAGTGGAAGTACTTGATCTTAAAACGGAAAAAACTACGTAACAGACTTAATGGTGCTCAAAATTTTGTCTCTCTTCAAGGCTGGCTGGTGAATTTTTGAAAACTGATTTTTTGTTTGTTGTTGTTGGACGTGTGGGTGGAGCATGCAGTGACGTTCAACAAAATATTCTTCGTGTTTCTCAGCGTTTCAAGAGAGAGAAACTGATAGAAATTCTACAGAGCGTAGGTAACTTTCCTTATTGCTAATTTTTTACCAGGGAAGACAAAATTTCTTGTTTTAAAGCTAATGTTTCAAAGGTCTGGACTCGATGATTTTACTGTGTGTGTTACATGCTTTACAAGATTACTGATGAAGCTTGAAGCAGAACTTGGGGAGTTCTAGGTTTTTAGACATATTTGGATTACGGGTATTTCATAGAATCATAGAATAGTTTTGATTAGAAGGAACCTCTGAAGGCCATTGAATTGAGTCTAATGCCCAGTATTTCTCAATGTCTCTATTGAGTACTAGCAGACAAGCTTATTACATGATTTCCTCCTTTATATGGTGAATTACAATTCTTTAGCATCTGGGGGTGTTATTGCAAGATTATAGGTGTATTAAAATTCCTATGTGACTGTTTAGGCCTGTATTTTATTTATGGCTGGGATTTTTTGTTGGGTTTTTTTGTTTCTGAATTTGTCTTAAATTTTAATGCTTAAAACTAGAAGGGAGTTTGGGATTAAAAAGTGACCTGCGTACCTTGCTGTTCAGTGCTCAGGATAGTGTGCTGCTTTCAGCTTTATGGTATAGAAAGGCAGTGCTGGTTTGTCACAGAAGAACATTAATTTCCTCCTTTTAGTGGAGAGAAATAGAGTGCACGTATCTTTACCTAAGTTCCTGTATTGATTTTGAAATTGGTCAGTTGAATTTAATTAGTTCAACAAAGGCAACAAACGACAATGTGTGCCTACATTAAGTGTTCATGTAAGTTCAATTCTTGATAGTGAAAATGCATCATGTTTCAAACTGCGGTGGCTCTCAGCTTCTTTTTGTCATAGGTAATGAACGAACCCTGGTGTTCGTGGACACAAAGAAAAAAGCAGACTTCATTGCATGCTTTCTTTGTCTAGAAAAAATACCAGCCACTAGCATCCATGGGTAAGTATTTTCAGAGTGAAAGTCGCCTAATACTATTGTAAGAAGCTTTTATAAAAACTCGGGTTGTGCCATATCTGTGTGCTTCAGCTTGTCATGTTTCAGAGAGTCTCGTAATTCTCAGCAGCTCTGTCCAGTGGAAAATTTTCAGTTTCTGAATGCTGGCTCTCACAGCATTTGCTAGGTGTGCATCGTTGTGGTTTACCATGTGTAAAATGCCATGTCTGACCAGGAGAATCTTATGCCTGCTACCTAGAAAATTAGTATACAATAACACCTCGCTGCATCACAACTCCTCCATTGCGACCTTGCTGATTTGCAAGAATTTTTTCTCGCAGACCAGCTTCAGTGATTCATGAAGCTTCCCAGCCAAAGCATGTGCAGTGCCTCAGCTTTGCGGAGGGGCCATGCTGGTGCTCCCTGTGAGGCGGGACTGGCCCAGCCCTGTGGGGAGGGCTCACAGTGCCTCTTGCTCCTGTGGCGCGTAAGGGGCCCCGGGGTGTTGCAGTGTTGCAAAGTTCAGGTTTCCCAGGTTTCACGAGCACGGACCAGAGCCCTGGGACACCCCTTCCCCACCGCAGCCCCAGAGCTTCTCCGTGGTGGAGGCATTGCAAGCATGCGGGGTGGCAGCAGCCTGGTGGCGGCTACGGAAGTGGCAGCTTGGCCAAAGAGAAATCCAGGGATTCTTCAGGGGGTTTCCCCAGGCAGAGAGGGCTCAGAAATGCTTCCCTTTGCTCCCTTGTGCTGCCACACCCCATGGGGAGGAGCGGAAAAGGCTGCCCCGTGCTCTGGAGTGGTGGGGGTGGAGCAATGGGCATGGCCTGTATGCATATTAATGACCTGCGCGTGTTTGCAAATTTGACAGTTCGCGAGACCCTGACAAGACCCTTGTGATGGGTGAGGTATTACTGTATAATAAATTCTGTAGAATCAACTTTTTTTCATATGTAGCTTTTATTATAATTTCTGTGACCAAACCCCAACCTTTTGCTATTCCTGGTAAGTTGAGTTTTATAAGTGCGAGTGGCAATCATGTACCTTCACTCTGAGAGGCTTCCTGTAAGTGTTAAGTCATAAGCCTTACAGAGTTCTGATGCTGTAATTTCTGTGTCCATGAGATGTTTGTGCATGTAGCGTTCTAAAGAAAAGATGCTCCTAGCCTGTGTTAATATGCCACTGACTAGTGCATACCTGATCAGATATTAGGACACAAAGTGAAATACAGTGAATCCTCTCTGTATCGCGACCTCTCCTTCACGACCTCACCCATTTGCGAAGCAATTTTGTCGCAGTCCAGCTCTGGGGATCTGCGATATTTCATACCCAGCGCATGCGCCCTGCTTCTGCTTTGCCGAGGGGCGGGGTTGGCTCTCCCTGTGAGGCGGGTCGGCCCCGCCCCGGGCCCGGCTCTCTCGGGAAGGGGACGGAGGGACAGCTCGGGATTTCCCCGGCACAGCCTCGAGTTTGCAGTCCTGCCAGNGGGCCGGCGCGGCGCGGGGCGGGGAAACAGCGGTGGGTGTTTGGGCTGGGAACACACACACGGTCACAGCAGCTGCTCAGAAATGGTTCCCTTTGCTCGCTTCTTGCCGAGAGAGACACGGGGAAGGAGCAGAGAACTGTCCCCACCGTTCCGGGGGGTGGGGCAATGGGCGTGGCCTGCATGCGAGAATAATGTTTCGCGGGGGGTGTCGCCTGTCCCTTTTCTCACGATGGAGGAGGTATAACTGTAGTTTCTAATTCCAGGTAAAAACACATCCAGCGTTGTGTATCTTTCACCTAATGAGCTGAAATGAGGTTCTATTATGTTTGTTTACGTATATGTCAAAATGTCGATTCCTAGTGAACTGTAGCATATAAAAAGTACAATTTTGTTTTGTAATAGGAAAGGATTTCAGTTCTTGACAATAACATTTTGAGGCAGTGCTTTGATAAACAACCTCAAGGTTGTAGAGGGGTTGGATACAAGATGTTTGTGTGAATCATGTGACCTGTAAGATTTATAAGTGTGTGAAAGTCATTTTGAGAGGATCTAGCTGCCTGCTCTTGGCTAATGTGACTTGTTATCCTACAAGCCCCTTATGTGGAAGGAGGTTCTTAACACGTTTATGTAGAAATATTGCAATGTGGGTTAGATACTTAAATAATTGATTCAGTGGAAGCTGTTGTTGTGAATGCTGCTGGTTTCAGATTCACTTTACCTTTCTGAATTGAAGTTAGGATAGTTACTCTTGGCTGGCATAATGGTTGTACCAGACTTTAGTAAACATCCGATGTTAAAATCCCAAAGAGCACTGTTTATCTTTCTAATTTTTTTCAGTTGTATAACAAAGAACATGAGTTATACTCTGATCTACTGTAGTGAAGTAATGGATAATCTGTAAATACATATTATTTCAACATGCTATCCCCAGGGCAAATCTAGTTTTCTTGATGATGACAAACAGAAGACAAGTTGTGTACTGTTGGCTGGCCACACCTTATAGTACAGTGATCCTCTGCATGTTCATGATCCATAATTTGCGTGATCCAAATAGTCGCAGGTAATTTTTCAGCAAGTTGTGAGACATCGGTGCATGCACAGAATGTACCGCAAACCTGACTGCTCATGAATATATAATGAGCACATTAATATATAATTGCTCCTGCCCGCCATCACTGCCCACCAGACTTGCTGTACATGCTTCATTCTCACCATTTAGGGGAAGGGGAAACTGCTGCTATCTCTGTGAAGCCAGGAGCGCTGCCACGTGGCTGTTGCAGAGGCACCAGGGCCATGCCAGCCCTTCTGGGCACAGCAGCACGGTGCTGCTGTGAACTGGGGGATGGCAGGGGACAGTTGCTGCTGCCAATGACAACCCTGGGGTGGCGGCAGACAGGAGGTTTAATACCCAGGTGGCCAGGAGCAGAGCCACTGACTCAGCACTGCGCTTCAGCTCTGCCCGCACCGGAGTGACATGGGTGACATAGCCCAGTGTGTCCTGATGCCAGCAGTATGGGCTCCTGACATCAGAGTCTGATCCCTGTGCTGGCACCAGAAACACCCCCTTGCTGCCCAAAATAAGAAGTTCCTTCCGGGCAGCAGGAGAGTGGGTTTTTTTAGGTAGATGTTTATTACCGTGTCATAAACACAGAAACAGTCGATACTGGACAGGCCTGATGGGTCCCTTCTAGGATGTGTGGGGCAGAGGAGGTGTGGAGGGAGGGTAGGAGAGGGAAGGGGAGAAAGCTCCAGGTTCCCAGCGTCAGGTGCAGGGATGAGCGGGGCTATGGATGCTCCCAGTGCAGAACGCATACGTCCTCTGGTGCTGTGCTGGATCCTGTCCGCCCCCACCCCACACATCTCAGGAGCGGCAGCAGGAGCAGATCACCAGCTCTTTCGCCCTGCACAGCTGTTGCCAGCTCATGCTGCTGCGGACAGTCCTGGCAAGAGGCAGAGAGGCGGACCCCAACTCTCCCAAGCGCTGGTTGGGTGCAGCACAGCCCCTTTTAACTGCAGGGACTGTCCCGGCCTATTCAGCTATCACTCCCATCGCACAGCTCCAGAGTACCCGTGGTGCTGCCCCGGCCAGCAGTGAACTCATTCCCCAAGCCTCCCCCAGAGTCCCGCTCTGGAGCAGCGTGCCGCCTCCGCTGTGTTTAACGCGAGAGACATACACCAGCAACCAGAAACGCCAATAAAATGTGGCACAGACATGCAGGGAAAGGACAGTGGCAGGAGGCTCTATGCCCGCTCAAATCCGCGAGGGTGCTGAGCGGTGGCTTCAAGGCTCACAGCCATGCCTGTTTCTTTGCTCAGAAAAGCAGCTCTCTTCCAGGAGCTGGGAAGGGGCAAAAGCTGTTTCTTCCATTTTAATGAGGCACTGCAGAAGGAACTGCACTCTCAGGACCACCTTCCAGAACTTAGTAGTCAAGGGGGGCATGGCTATGGATGTGGCTTACTTCAATACTTACTAGATTTGCTATCCTCAGGCATTCTGGAACTCGTGTGAACAGGGGGAGACCCAATGGCCCGGAAGTTTGTATTCAGAATCACAGAATATTCTGAGTTGGAAGGGACCCACAAGGATCATCGAGTCCAACTCTTAACACTGTCTCCCTGGTGGGAATCGAACCCAGGTCTCCCACACGCCAGGTGGGGACACTTACCACTGTACTAAAGTTGTGGGCATTGACTGTATATCTGAAAAATGGCCCATGTCTTATGGTTTAGGGGTTTTTTTTTTGCTCTGGCAGCGAGGGAGTTAACAGCTCAGCTCTCGACTCAGTCGCTGCCATGGCATTCAAGGTCATAGAGATAGAGACATCTCTGTGAATAGCATATTTGGGAGAGAAGAAAAAACCTCAGTNAGAGAAGGAGGGGTGGGGGGAAAAGGTTGCCTTTTAAATGGTGCTTCCTTTGCAGTTCTGATCTGGTTAGTTAGTAAATAAATCCTTATATTCTTTGCTTGTAGTTGCCTTGCTTTTTTGCCTGTGACCAGTATTATTTTCCAGTTTTATTTTCCGGTTTTTCTCCTCCAAGAGAGGTTGTGGTGAATCTCTGGCATCCAGCCAGGGTCAAAAGACAACCCTGTGCAGGGGTCTAGGTGTCTGGGTAGGTTTCATCCTTTGTTATTCTGACTCCCTGCTGCAAATCTGTAGGAAAGTAGCAGGGAGTTAGGTTATATATATAAAAAAAAAGATGAAGCCGTAACACTGAGATTAGCTCAGATAGATAAAACATTTTGCTGATGGCACCAGGGTGGTGGGTTCAATCCCTGTGTGGGCTTTCACTTAAGAGTTGGATGTGAAGAACCTTTTAGGTCCCTTCCAACTCAGAATATTCTGTGATTGTGTGAAAATGGCTTCTAACAATTGCAGGAAGAAACAACCAGTTAAACAGGTTCTTGGAAAGTTGTTAGGAAAGTAGTGAGTTTGATGCATAATTATTTCTGGTTATTTTAAATAAACTTAGTTCATCTAGAGATGTTAAAACAGTTGCTGTGTCTTGCTGCTAATCAGTTAAAAATTCAGAAAACCTGAATTGGTAACATGTTGACTGTTCAGACTTTTCTTGTTTTGTCTGTTGTCCCCTGCAAAGACTACTTCTGTCAATGAATCATGGCATTTAAGTTGTATCTTAAGTAACTCTGTAGATTTTGAGACATTCAATCTAACCATTCTTTCCTTTGTAGAGATAGAGAACAGAGAGAAAGAGAGAGAGCTCTTCAGGATTTTCGTTCTGGAAAATGTTCAGTTCTCGTGGCAACCTCGGTGGCAGCAAGAGGTCTGGATATTGAAAATGTGCAGCATGTCATTAATTTTGATCTTCCTTTGACTATTGATGAGTATGTAAACCGAATTGGACGAACTGGTCGCTGTGGAAACACTGGGAGAGCAGTTTGCTTCTTTGATGATGATTCAGATGGCCATCTTGCACGTGCTCTAGTTAAAGTGCTTTCAGATGTAAGTTTCAAATCTTGATGCTTAATTTTTTTTGTTTTTTGGGATTTCACTTTAATATATTGAGAAGCTTTTAGGAATTTGGTACAGGTAAGGAACTCTTAATATGAATTGGTAAAGTAGTACAAGCCTCTAAATGGACTTTCTTAATTATGTAGGCCCAGCAGGAAGTTCCTGTTTGGTTGACAGAAGTTGCTTTTGAGACGGAAAGAGGAGAACAGCCTGTTAATGTCCAAAAGGTAAGTCTGGAAGTGAACTAGAAGTCTTGGCTTTAAGAACTGTGTCTCAGTGAAAAATATGCTTGTCTGTGTATAGCCAGAGTAATGCCACTGAACTGAGGTGCATATATACTAATGCATGCAACCTGGATAGTAAACAGGAAGAGCTGGAAGTCTTGGTGCATCAGGAGCAATACAATATAGTTGCCATCACGGAGACATGGTGGAATGATTCACAAAATTGGAGTGCTACATTGACAGGCTAC
>WEKX01005641.1:25411-40558 GCA_013390025.1 Pitta sordida | reverse complement strand
GGAACAGTGTGGTCAGTCGGTCCAGGGAGGTTGTCCTTCCACTGTACACAATGCTGGTCAGACCACATCTTGAGTACTGTGTGCAGTTCTGGGCTCCCCAGTTTTAGAAGGATGTTGAGCTGCTTGAGAGGGTCCAGAGAAGGGCAACGAGGATGGTGAAGGGAGTGGACGACAAGCCCTATGAGGAGCGGCTACTAGAACTAGGACTGTTCAGCCTGGAGAAGAGGAGGCTCAGAGGGGACCTCATTGCTCTTTACAACTAGCTGCGGGGAGGTTGCCACCAGGTGGGTGTGGACCTCTTCTTTCAGGCTGACGACACCAGAACGAGAGGGCACGGCCTCAAGCTACACCAGGGGAGGTTTAATCTTAATGTTAGGAAGCGGTTTTTCACAGAGAGAGTGATTGCATATTGGAATGGGCTGCCCAGGGAAGTCGTGGAGTCGCCGTCCCTGGAGGTGTTTAAGAGAAGACTGGATGAGGAGCTTAGTGACATGGTTTAGCTGGGGGGTGTAGGACTGGATGAACCTGTGGGTCCCTTCCGGCTCGGAGTAGCCTCTTAGACTGTGAGGGAAATAGGTTTGTGTTTACCACCGGGATGTGCTTTCGGTCTCTGTACGGGTGTTAGCTGAGGAGTTGGACTAGATGATCCTTGTGGGTCCCTTCCAACTCATAATATTCTGTGAATTCTGTGAATTGTGTGAATTGTGTGAATTCTATAAATCTAAACCTTCTATCTTTTTAGTAAAGGTAAATGTTCAGATTATATCTACCTCACTAAAACTGTGAATTTCTAAGTCCTCAGATCAATATTTCCCTCACTAAAATCGGTACTCCATTTTTAAACATGTGAATGAGCAATATGTTCATTGTTGGGGCTGCATACCTTTTATTTCCTTGTTCTAAAGCTCAAACATCTATTTTTACAACTTACTCTGTTCTCACCACTAAGATATTTCAGAGAATTTCTAATAATACTGTAAACTACGAGAGCTGGAAAACAGTGTTAAGAATCTACTTGTACTTAGCAGTCTCTATTAAAATGGCAGAAATGTGAAAAATTCCTTTAACAGGAATTCTAAATTATTTATGGATTGTCTCAGAAGACTAGACATGCAGTTAATCAAACAGAAATGTCAGCTATAGAATACTTAATCTCAATAAAAAAGATACTAAATAGAGAGATTTTCCACTGTCAAGGATATAGTGTTCTTAAAACATTAAATAATATCTTCCCTTCCTAGAACAGAATTTGTTGCATTTCATGTTGTTTGATTTCTTTGGCTACTGAGGTCCCAAAGTGAATATCTGAGAAAAATACAGAATGTATTCTAACATTGCAGTCTGTAAAAAACTACTAAAATGACAATTTTCAGTTGGCCAAGTGCCACTTTTCACTTCCAGTGCAGCATAAGCAATTCACAGAATAGTGTTAGTGTCAGTGAGAATAGAAAGCTGACCAAAACTTTACAGTTTCCATAAGAGTTCTCTATTGATTTGTATAAATTGTTGTTTCTGCAAAAAACATGGCAGGTTCTGGCTAAATCACAAGGGAAATGTTGATCTTGCTTTCATTATTTTATAGTCAAAGAAAATTTACAATAAGGGAAGGGAAAAAATGATGGGTTTGATCAAATTTACATTGTATTTATTTGAATTATCTTTTAATGGTCAGAGCAGAATTCATACAAAAATTAAATGGGTGAACATCATCTGTTTTCTTCCTGTGAATGAGTGCAATTCAATCAATATAATATATCAATTGTAATGCAATTATTTGGTATTTTTTTATTACTACCACTGGCAAATTACATAAAATTTTCATTCTCTTGCAGAATGAGAATAGGGTGGGGGAAGAAAACCTTTTATGTAGGGAAGTTTATTAGGAAATAGTGTATTCAGAACCTGTGACCATACTTACCTCAATTATACTTTTTCTGGGTTTTATTTTTGCCTAAAAATATACTACATTTAATATCTAAGTAAGGAAAATAAAACTTAAAAATCTGGATGAAGTAAAAAATTAAGTAATCCCTCTTAAAATTTCTAGAGAAGTTTCTGCAGCGTTGTCCTGGTTTAGTTGTTTTTTCCCTCTGGCAGCGAGGGGGTTAACAGCTCAGCTCTTGCCTGGGCCTCAGTCGCTGCCAGTGTTTCAAGATTCCAGAGATAGGAATGCCTCTGTGAATAATTATATTTGGGAGAGAAGAAAAAAAACCTCAGTAGCAAGATGTAGTGTGCCGGAACAGAACCTGGGAGAGGCTGAAAGCCTGAAGGCCCCCAAGGCCTACTACAGAAGGGGTAGGAATGTTCTTCCAGGCATCCCACTGCGGTTCATGGAACAGACCGACCATGGTGTAAGCTTATGGAATAGAGAGAGGGGTACCAGTGATGCAGATGCAGAATCCACTGAGGCCATAACTGAAGATAGAGGAATCATGCTGGAAACAGCTGCAGATATTTTTCGGAGCCCAGAAACAAGCCTGGAGCTGAGAGCTCGGTAGAGATCCTTTGGACAGACGTTTTGTGACAGAATTGCATTGTGGTAGGATCTGAACCATGTACTTTGGGATGGGCTCATAAAGAAGTAGCGAAGTAGCAAAGTATCACTTAAAACACTGCATCCTGTATTGTGACTCTCGGACAACAGAGAATGAAAGAACTGTTGTCTGTGGTTTGAGATCTCACTTGGGAAAGGGTCATGAAAGACTTTTCCTCTTGTGAGAGAGAACTTTATGGAAGGACAGAGAGATGGTTCCTACCCCAAATCTGGTCAGAAATACCAACTTGCCTGGCTTATCCCCTACCCTGTTTCCCCTTTGTCTACTGGTCGAAAAAGGGAATATGAGATCTGTTGTAAGAGAAGGAGGGGTGGGGGGAAAAGATTGCCTTTAAAATGATGCTTCCTACATTAAGCTCTGATCTTGTTAGTTAATAAAGAAATCCTTTATATTCTTCACTTGTAGTTTGCCTTGCTTTTGCCTGTGACAAGTTTTATTTTCCATTTTTTTCCTCCAGGAGAGGGTGTGGGTAAATCTCTGGCATCCAGCCATTGTCAAACCACGACAAGTGTTTTGGTTTAATCCCAGATAGCAACTAAGTACCACTCACCACTTACTCACTCCCCCTCTCCCTACTCCTCATTGTAGGATAGGGAGGAGAAGGGGAAAAAGGTAAAACCTGTGAGTTGATATGAGAACAGTTTAGCAATTGACATGAAGTGAAATCACCTACTACTATGTACTACTAATTGTAACAAAAATGTAGAAAACAAAAAAAGAAACAAATAAAACCAAAGGGGAAAAAAACATCAAAACAAAACAGTGGTACACTCTACAGTTCCTCACCATGCTCTGACTGATGCTGAGCCTGTCCCCAGGCAGTGGTCATCCTATTCTGGCCAACTCCCCTAGTTTATGTTCTGAAGATGCCATTCTATGATGTGGAGTATCCCTTTGACCAGTATGAGGCAGCTGTCCTGGCCCTCCTGGATTCTTGTGCACCTGCTCACTGGAGGAGCATGGGAAACTGAAAAGTCCTTGACTTGGGATAAGCATGACTCAGCAACAAATACAACATCAGTGTATTATCAATATTATTTTCATCCTCAATCCAAAACATGGGCTGAATCAGCCCCTAGGAAGAAAATTAACTCTATACCAAGCTCTATCTGTCTAGCCAAAACCATGACTATGTTCTCTGTGTTTTTAATCAAATATCTCATAAAAATAAATTAAAGAATCAATATCTTTATCAATTTAGTTGTCATTTACTTCCATTGATTTAGATACAGATGGATTTATAAAAAATATTTACTCTTGACATTAATAACTTGAGAAATTTTTCACAACTTTCTTGATGCACACAATTAAATGTCTACATATTTGTAATTTTTTCTCTGCGAAGTGAAATGTACCACAGTAAGATGACATAACTAGAGTAACAAAAATTACAACAGTGTTTGAGACTGAGACTTTTAAGCCTAGACTATCCCTCTTGTTAATCACTGTTTTTTCCCCTCTGACCAGAGTCACTAGTGACTAATTCTGTTTCTTAGGTCTAGGAATAATTAATTAAAAAAAACAACAAAAAATCAAAACCCAAACAAAAAAAAATAGCACCCAAAACACAGAATAAACATTGCAACTTTGCATCTACTTTTCTCTGAAGGCATGAAATTATCTGTGCTGATGATTTACTTTATCAGCAATATCTCTCCAACACTTTCCAAAACATTAATATCTAATTTAAGGTTTGTCAGATCTAATATATTTTTCACTGAATGAATAAGTCATCCTTATCCTATCTTATTCTGGGACAATTGCACTCATTTAAAATATTTGATGTCACATTTTTGCTTAAAACATTATCAGCCCACAAAACATATCTCTGGATTTTTCATTTTTTCTGCAATAGTCAAATCACAACTTGAGTTTCTCAGCATCTTTGGCATCTGAAATCACAAACAAGGTAAGTTCTCATACATATTAATTATATATTAATGTAGGGTGAGCCTGCCCATCATTCTCTGAATTTTCAGCACAGACGGCACTGTCATCCAGGAACTAAGCTCATTCATATTCTTTAGCCTTGAACAAACAGCCAAACCAAACAAATAGCCACCAAACCAAAGAACTCCCTTTTTATTCATAGATAAAATAATTTATATCTCTGTCCTAGAGTGATTCCATTGTGTATACGTATTCCACATCTTTGTGCTTCGACTTTGGTGTACGAGGAAATTTCCAGCAACACTCCTGGAACACCCAGGTCACAGCTGAAAAAACTTTGGGCTCATTAACACTTTCTCCCACAGCTGCAGTATATAAAGCTTGAGAAGGGCACCTCTTGGTGGGGAATGTGTGCTTCAGTCCTGGGAGAGGGTGTGGTGGTTTTCTTTTTGGCTCAGCTCTCAATTTACCTCAAACCTTCACAATCTCCATCATAGAAGCATGAGTAAGATCTGGATTTTACTTTGCTAAAATGTTACTCATGTTGGCCTGTTGCAATTTTTTTCTTTAACATTGTTACTTATTCTATTGAAATATAATCCCAGATTTTTTGGTTCTTATTATTCTTTATGTTTTTCTAAACTTGAAACACTGCTATTAAAATGTATTATGATTGGCAGACAGTTAGTTTCTCCTGGGGCATTCACATTGCTTTTAAATTTTCAGTCCATGAAAGAAGGGAGGGAAAAATATGTTTTCCAGATAAATTACATGTGAAACAAAACTGGAGATAAGGTCCAAAGATGAGGGTGGTTTCTTTTTTAAAATGTTATAAGAAGAACATTATTATCTTTTAATTTCAATGTAAACTCTTGTCAGGGTTTGAAGCAAATTGGGGGCTGAGCAAAAAACCCCAACCAAAACCAAGAAAACCACCCCTCCCCCTCACCAGGTTCAGAAAAAAAAAAAAAAACAAACCAAAGGAAAGTGTGGAAAATATAAACTATTTACTTTATTGAACACAAAATTCAAGATACAATAGGTTTAAATAGCAAGAGAAAAACCTGAGGTATCCCACAAGTCCAGTGATGTGAAGAGCCCTGCAGGACTCAACCACATTCCGCCAGACAGCCCCAAAAGAAACTTCTCAGGTGCCCAGAGAGGAGCTCAGGGTTCTGATAGAGGCACTCGAGGGGAAAGCAGGAGGTGGGCAGGAGGAACCCCTGAGGGGAAGGGAATTGCAAGCGCGCTCTATCTCTCCCTCTCTCTTCTAGAGGCTGGAGTGTAGCAAGGAAATGTCCAAGAGGAAAAAAAGTCACACAGAACCCTGCTGGGGCACACCCACCAGAGTAGCCCTTCTCCAACCTCATATATTGCAGCTGTAGGAGAGAGTGTCAACAAGCTCCAACTCTTTGCAGCTGTGATCTGCATATTGCTGATTTTTTTCCCCCTCAAGTTGCTGCTTCTGGTTCTTTTTTTTTTTTTTTCCCCTCTTGCAGATAGAGAGGGGAAACTGACCTTGGTCACTAAGGCCCAGTATCCATAACAAAATTCCCTCATAGACCAAAGAAGAAGCATAAAGATACAGAATATATATATAGACAACTTAGTCACCCTAAAACAACAGTCCAGATTGATGAATTGACAAATTAAAGTCAGCTAGTAAGATTTCTTTTTTAAGTGATAAGCAGTTCTGTGTTGTGCTAGGTTTTTTTTTTTTTAAACCTGCATTTTATAAATAATTCCTTTTATACTTTTCACATCAGGAGAGAAAGTTAAAATAGAGCACCAAGACCAGTAAAAAGTGGTTTATTTCAAATAGTTGTAGATTAAACTTTCTGAATAATTACTTAATCCTATAAAACAAAAGGACAAAATCAAAAATAGGATATGTTTGGGGTTTTATTTGTTAAGGAGGTGAGAATAAAATAGTAATTAAAATATTGCAAAAAAATTTATTACACAATGAAAGTGTATTTTATATGTGCTGTGGGTAACTTCTATGGAAAAAGATTGACAATTTTCAGACTAAAGAAAAAGTAATTTAATTTTGTGCAGAAATGCTTATCTTTTGTATTAGAAGATAGCATTTAAATTATATTCAGTTGGAAATTAGTGTATTTAGATGTAAAATAGTTTGCATTTTAGGAAGAAGTGCATCCCCTAAATGTGAAGAGATTTAATGTCTTTGGGTACACATACTCTCTGCTGATGCTTCATAGAGCAATAGTCAGCACTTGCTCTTTTTTCTTTCATAGGGCAAGAGACTGAAAATATATTAAAAGATTTGTTTTTCTCCATAAATGAACACTTGAACTCGTTCTTTCATCCTGGGCAATTAAAGCGATCAAATGAGAAGGAAAAAATTGAATTACAATAATAATAATAAAAATATAAATACAGCACTTTCAATAGTCTCCTTTTGAGACTAGGCAGTGTGTAGAACATACAAAATTATAGTGTATCCCAATTTATTGAATTGAAACATTAAGGAGAGATAATGTTTTAATATTAGAAGAGCAGTGACTTGTATAGCTGAGAGAAAACAAACAATTTAGGATACAGTTCAGATTCTAGAGAGGCCTAGAAGTACAGCTTTGAAAGACATGAATATTTAAAATTACACAGTAAGAAAAATTGAACATCTAAGAGGTTTGGGAAGACCTGGGAAAGAACATCTAAGAGGTTTGGGAAGACCTGAAAGGGACCTGGGAGTGCTAGTTGATAGAAAACTTAACATGAGGCAGAAGTGTGCCCAGGTGGCCAGAAAAGCTAATGGTATCCTGGCCTGCATCAGGAATAGTGTTGTCAGTAGGACTAGGGAAGTTATTCTCCCCCTGTACTCGGCACTGGTTAGGCCACACCTTGAGTACTGTGTCCAGTTCTGGGCTCCTCAGTTTAAGAGGGATGTTGAGATCCTTGAGCGGGTCCAGAGAAGGGCGACACAGATGGTAAAAGGGCTGGAACACAAGCCCTATGAGGAGTGATTGAGAGAGCTGGGGTTGTTCAGTTTGGAGAAGAGGAGGCTGAGGGGAGACCTTATCGCTCTCTACAACTACCTGAAAGGGAGGTGTAGCCAGCTGGGTGTTGGTCTCTTCACTCTGGCTACAAGTGATAGAACAAGAGGACACAGTCTTAAACTGTGTCAGGGGAGATTTAGACTTGACATTAGAAGGAACTTTTTCACAGAGAGGGTGATCTCACAGTGGAATGGGCTGCCCAAGGAGGTGGTGGAGTCACCGTCCCTAGAGGTTTTTAAGAAAAGGTTGGATGATGTACTTGGTGGCATGACCTAGATATTAGGGTAGTGTGTTATAGGTAGGATGGTGTGTTGGTAGCAGGATGGCAACAGGTTAGGTAACAGGTTTGGCTAGGTTAGGTAATAGGTGATAGGTTGGACTTGATGATCTCTAAGGTCTTTTCCAACCTTACTGATTCTGTGATTCTGTGAATTCAGTCTCTTCAGTTAATGGCTTGAATATGATAAAAAAATTTTGATGGAAAAACAGAAAGTTCTAGATACCTGAAAAAATTTGTATACAAAACCAAACAAATTGTAAGGTCATAACAATTATGCAAAACATACATTCTTTGTCTCCATGGAAATCCCTCCTATCTCCATCTGAGAGGAAGGAACAGCTGGCAAAATCAAAGCCAGCTTTGTCCTTTCAGAATCAAGAACAATACATTGTGCACAATCAACTTTCCTGGAAAGAAAACTGCTTATTTTTTCAAATGCTAATGAAGTGCACATGCCTCAAAATAACAACTGGGAAGTCAGAAAGTGCCCTAAGCTCTGCCAGTGCCATGACACAGGACACTCCCTTGACAGTAACTGGGAATACTAGATAGGCTGAACTATTAAAATCACAAATGATTGATGTTTTCAGAATTCTCACAAAAAGCTGCCCTTGACATAAACAGACAGCTTAAGGTGTTCAGCTAATAAATTTACAGTGCCTATGCCATTTGTTTAGCAAACCAAGAGCCAGAAGATGCTCCCCGAGTAGAAAAAAGCTATAACTGAACTTTGGCAAGGCATTTACATCAAATAAATGACCTCCCACTGGTCCACCCACAGTGTTATCTGTGTATTGACAGGTGTCCAGCAATATGGAATTACTGAAATTTTGGCAAGTGCCCAAGCTTCTATGGTAGATGAGCAAACTAAATGTGCAGAGCAAATAACCCCTCCACAGTTTCATTTTTGTTGGGTTCTGGCATAATAAAAAGATAGGCAATTTCATTTTCACAATATCCTTTGAAAGGTGGGATTATCTCTTCTATTTTCCTATTTTATTATGAGTACAAACTACTAGAATGATTAACAGAAAAAAAGCTCCATGAACTGACACAGAAGCACAATTTCTAATAGTCTGACTGTATAAATTATCCCTGTGTGCACAGGTTTACCTGGAAAGATACTATATATATTTAGAACCGAGAAGTAAGTTTCAGTTTGACCCTTTTAATGATGGGTCTGGTCAACCCCCCGATATTATGTTCTCAATCTTGGCACTATTTTATGATCTGTTCAAGTCCTCCCTTACTGTGGAAATGGTGAGAAGGATTGGGAAAGGGAGGAGAGTTTCAAGACATATACTCCTTCAAATTTTTACCACAGATTGAGATGAAACGGGGAGTTTCATGGACTCATAAAATTATAGAATTCTGGAACCACAGGGTTACTTCTGGAACCAGTCAGGTGGGAGGAGACTTCAGGAGGTCTATAGTCCAAGATCCTGCTTAAGGCAGGAGCAGCACAAAGGTCATAAACAGTTGCTTAGATCTGCAATGAGGCTGATTTTGACAACCTCCTAGGACAAGAGTTATGTAACAATCTCTATGGGTAAAGTGTTCCAAACATAGTTTTCATTTAAACAATGATAAGGGACTGGAGGAAGAGGTGAGAGACAGAAAGAGGATTTTTTATTTATTTCAGACATTTCCATGATGGCAAATCTTGTGTGATTTTTACATCTTATCTCTATTATTTGATTAAGGGATCTGGTTGGTTCTGTTCAAATTTTCTTTGGGTTTGGGTTTTCTTTTTGTCTTGTAGTTAGTTGGATTGTTGTGGATAGACTCTGAAACAAGGCTGTCATTATGTAATAGTGTAGACAAAAGGCTCTGTGTCACAAAAAATCAAATTAAATTATATTGATATAAACTCTAACTCAGAAAAAGAAATGGAGATTTATAGACAATGTTAGCTTGCAAATCAATGCAAGAGAAAAGAATCTCCTCTAATTTAACCATTCAGAAAATGCAACTATTAAAGAACTTAATTTTTTATGTGATGTAATAAACACTGTATTGCCCATAAAACTGTCCTACCATGATATCATGTAAGAAACTTAGATGCTGTAAACTTCGACTGTTTCATGTTATCAGAAAAGTCTATACAAATTTTGTGCACTTTAGCTTTTACAGGCTGTATTTAACGGATTATTGAAATCAAAACAAGTTTGTACTGAGGAACCTGACAACCTTATGTGCAGTTTCAGAAATCTTTTGGAGTTAAATAAAGAGTACAAATCAATGCAATTTAAGAAAACATAATGTATTGTTAAAAAAAGCTAAAAAGCTAAATTCAATGTAACATTAAATTCCTTCCTTTTATTCTATACAATATGAATTGAATATGGAATTATGGATGAGGGAACTGAGTCCATCATCAGCAAGTTTGCAGATGATACCAAGCTGGGGGCAAATGCTGAACAGCCAGAGGTTAGGAGGGTCCTTCAGAGGGACCTTGACAAGCTAGAGAAATGGGCAGATTCCGGTAATATGAGATTTAACAAGTCTAAGTGTCAGGTGGTTCACTTTGGACATAACAACCCCATGCATCACTATCAACTGGAGGATGAGTGGCTGAAGAGTGGTGAAACAGAGAGGGATTTATGAGTTATGATTGACAGGAAACTTAATATGAGCCAGCAGTGTGCCCAGGTGGCTGAGAGGGCCCATGGCATCCTGGCCTGTATTAGGAACAGTGTGGTCAGTCAGACTAGGGAAGTTATCCTTCCCCTGTACTTGGCGCTGGTCAGACCACATCTTGAATACTGTGTGCAGTTCTGGGCTCCCCAGTTTAAGAAGGAAGTTGAGCTGCTTGAGATGGTCCAGAGAAGGGCAACAAGGATGGTGAAGGGACTGGAGAACAAGCCCTATGGGGAGTGGCTACGGGACTTGGGTTGTTCAGCCTGGAGAAGAGGAGCTGTTTACAGCTACCTGCGGGGAGGTTGCCGCCAGGTGGGTGTGTATCTCTTCTCTCAGGCTGATGACACCAGAAGGAGAGGACATGGCCTTAAGCTATGCCAGGGGAGGTTTAGGCTGGATGTTAGGAAGAGGTTTTTTACAGAGAGAGTGATCTCTCATTGGAATGGTGTGCCCAGGGATGTGGTGGAGTCTCCATCTCTGGAGGTGTTTAAGAGAAGACTGGCTGAGGAGCTCAGTGACATGGTCTAAATGGTGGGAGGCTTAGTTGAATGGAGCATGGTGCCTGTGGTTCCACACTTGTGGGTCTGGGAGTTGGACTAGATGAACCCGTGGGTCCTTTCCAACTCAGAATAACCCGTGAAACCTGTGAAACCTGTGAATTATAGCATTGATATAAAATGCTAAACTTTTAAGTTAATTGGATCAAATAATAGACCTTGAAACAAATAAGAAATTTCTGATTTTCATGCAATTTATGACACACACCCTTATCTACTTGGAATACTTGATTATAGACCAGAGTTGCATGTGTCTGCAAGATTATTTTGTTCGTTTAACCTACAACTTTACAACATTGTCATCCAAAAATCTGTGGTTTACATCCTTTTTGTTGTTTGTGTGTATAATTACATTGATTGACAATCCTTACTGGAACTATGATTTCATTGGTGGGGAGCTTTTTGAGGACTTACTTTTTATGTTTTCTCTGCCTGTATGTGAAGTCATCATATAAATAAATGAAGTCTATGAAAGGATTACCAGTGACTTATACATTTCATATGCTGCAGTATCCACAGAATTTTTTTGTTTGTAATTCATTGTTCTGGTTTAGGATTTTTAGCTGCTCTGGCAGTGAGGGGATTAACAGCTCAGTTCTTGCCTGGGCCTCAGTGCTGCTATGGCATTCAAGGTTATAGAGATGGAGACATCTCTGTGAATAAACATATTTGGGAGAGAAGAAAGAAAAATTTAGTAGTGAGATGTAGTGGATCAGAACAGAACTTGTGTGGAGAAGCTGAAAACTATGAAGGCCCACCCAGGCCCACGAGAGAAGGGGTAGGAATGTTCTTCCAGGCATCCCGCTGCTGCTCGTGAATTGGATGGACCATAGTAAGCCTATGGACTAGAGAGGGAGGAACCAGTGATGCAGAATCCATCTAAGCCACAACTGAAGATGGAGAGCTCAAGCTGGAAAAAAACTGCAGATGTTTTTGCGGAGCCCAGAAACACAAGCCTGGAGCTACCTGAGAGCTCGGCAGAGATCCTTTGGACAGGCATTGTGGTAGGATCTGAACGATGTACTTTGGGATGGGCTCATTATGATGCAGCAAAAAAGCCAGTACATAAAAACTGCATCCTGTGATGTCACACTTGGACCGCAGAGAATTTCAGAAGAGCTGTCTTCCTCAGGTCATGATCTCTCTTGGGAGGGTGTCATGAAAAACTTTTCCTCTCGTGAGAGAGAGAGAGAACTTTATGGAAGGGCAGAGAGATGGTTCCTACCCTGGATCTGGTAAAAAAATGCCAACTTGCCTGGTTTACCCCTACCCTATGTTCCCCCTTTGTCTCCTGGTGAAAAAAAGGAATATTAGATCTGTTGTAAAAGAAGCAGGGGTGGGGGGGAAAGGTTGCCTTTTAAATGATGCTTCCTTCGCAGTTCTGATCTTGTTAGTTAGTAAATAAATCCTTTATATTCTTTACTTGTAGTTTGCCTTGCTTTTTTGCCTGTGACCAGTTTTATTTTCCAGTTTTTCTTCTCCAAGAGAGGTTGTGGGTGAATCCCTGGCATCCAGCCAGGGTCAAACCACGACACTCATATTCTATCTAAAGGTTGAAAAAATGTTGAACTGAAAATCAGTGTAACAATTCATTCAATTTAATATTCTTGCAATGTAAAGATGACAAAACTATTATTCTTGCAATATCCAAATGATGGGCAAAGATGCCTGTTTAAATTTTTACAGCAGCTAAACTATCTCTGAATGGCTAATACAGCAGTAATGCTGTCATCTAACGGAGACCTCAAACAAAAGTGTCAACAACATACTCTGAATTGAATGGAAAGAGAATGGAAAGATCAGGAACAAGCAGAAAAAGATAAAGGCTTATAAAAATGCAATTTTTCAAATAAATAATACATTCTAATTTGTTCAGAAACTGTACCCATCATAAACACTTAAAGTGTGCTGGTAACTTCTGTACTTTCACAATTACTTAGACGGTATTTTTTCTGACATAGATTTTATTCTTCCCTTCTACCCATTCCCGGGGAAAGAAAAATAAATTCTTGTACACTAAATTATACACAAATTATTTAAATATAAATGAATGTGTATATGTAATTATGCTTACAAATACAAAATGAATATATTTAAAATATAATGAAATAATACTTTTTATTAGATTGTTATTAAGTTATCAGGAATTTCTATACATTCCACTGTGCTAAGAAATTATTTGACTTAAACTGGAAAGTGTATCAGCTACTACGTTGTGACATGCACTGTCTTCTATCCTCCCCAGAACTGAGTAAAAATATTTTCTATCTGTACTCTATTTATTGTAAGCACTGCTATATTTTATCATGAAAGGAAATTTAGTCCCTTACATACTTTAGTTAATCTAGTCCATAAGCTGTTATTATATGAAAGTAAATACATAAATGAGAATTTATTCAGTAATAGAGTAAAAAATCAATTTAATAGATTGTGTTGGTAGCAGGATGGCAACAGGTTAGGTAACAGGTTTGGCTAGGTTAGGTAATAGGTGATAGGTTGGACTCGATGATCTCTAAGGTCTTTTCCAACCTTACTGATTCTGTGATTCTGTGATTAGTAGTTCGGTAATTAGATATTTCTCAGGGAGGCACAAAAAACATGTCTTCTCTTGTAGACTCTTTTGATCTTTGGAATATTTTTGGTGAATGAAGAAATGTGTGTGATGTTCCAATGATGTCTGAGGACAGATACATTTTGCTTTTCCACTGCATGCTACGATGAAAGTCAAACCTAACATTGTCTGTAGTTTAGTAATCCACTGCAAGTTATTAATTCAGATATCTTCTCCATAAAGGCAGCTTTTTTCCTAAGATTTTTGTCACTGACTGAATAAAACTACATTTTCTGACAGGACAATTGTTATCAAAAATGAACAAACTTTAAATGTGGTATGGTGAAATTCTATCTAGAACTATGTGTCTTCATGCAATAATTTTAAAGTAATATTTCTTCCATTTAGTAAATGGAATTCATAGTCATGTTTTAATGAGAAAGCAATTGTCTAGAAAAATTCACTCATATAAAGTTCTATTTTCACTGAAAGCAAGCTAGTTGAGAGTTTGCATTTGAATAGAATCCTCTTATCTGAAATTAGCTCAGTTATTTGCATACATACAGGCCACAGATGGGTAGGAGATTCAAAAATAAAACCACCATCTACATTTGTCTTTAGTAAAAAAATATATGGAAGTCTGAAATTCGCATTTTCAGTCATTACACACAGAATCACACACAGAATATTATGAGTTGGAAGGGACCCACAAGGATCATCTAGTCTAACTCACCATCTAACACCCGTACAGAGACCGAGAGCACATCCCAGAGCGTAACACCAACCCAGATGCCTCACAGTCTAGCAGGCCACTCCGAGCCGGAATTACACTGCAAAATGGTTTGCAAAATCTTCACGGTCCTCTTTTGGTTTGACCCTGCAAAATTATTTCTATGAAACCTAGCTCTGTCTAAAATAACAAGAAGTAATTAGAGATGTAACAAAGTGTTCTTCCACAAATGATTTCGAACATGCTAGCATATCAACTCTGTAATATATCTACAGTATATATTTTTGTCAATGTTGATACTCCTAAATATGAATGACATAAAATTTTCTGAAATTGCAGTCAGTGCTTGTGACAATCAGTTAGTTACATGCATCCATATTCTTGCCCAGGGCAATGTGTAAGAAGCAGTAGTAATATCTGTGTTTTGTAACACAGTCATTATAAACTGAAAGTGAAGACATTTTTTTCTTAGGTTTGGGAAACATATGTATATACGCTTTATTACACCAACATTTTCACAGAATCACAGAATCACAGAAAATTATGAGTTCGAAGGGACCCACAAGGATCATCTAGTCCAACTCACCATCTAATACCCGTACAGCGACCAAGAGCACATCCCAGAGCATAATAACAACCTAGATCCCTCACAATCTAGCAGGCCACTCCGAGCCGGAAGGGGCCCAGGGTCATCCAGCCCTACACCCCCCAGCTAGACCAGCTAGACCATGTCACTAAGCTCCTCGTCCAGTCTTCTCTTAAACACTTCCAGGGATGGCGACTCCACCACCTCCCTGGGCAGCCCATTCCAATATGCAATTACTCTCTCCGTGAAAAACCGCTTCCTAACATTAAGATTAAACCTCCCCTGGCGTAGCTTGAGGCTGTGCCCTCTCGTTCTGGTGTCGTCAGCCTGGAAGAAGA
>WEKX01005641.1:12873-24715 GCA_013390025.1 Pitta sordida | reverse complement strand
TATTTCTGCTTTTTCCTCATTTTTGGTTACTATGTTACCCTCTGCATCCAATAGGGAGTGGAGGCTGTTACTGCCCTTCTTTTTACTGTTAATGTACTTGTAGAAGCTTTTCTTATTGTCCTTGACAGACACAGCTAGGTTGAGCTCTATCTGGGCTTTCGCCTCTCTGGTTTTCCTCCTGCACCGCTTAACAGCTTCCTTAAACAGACTCTGACTCACCTCCCCTTTTTTCCAAAGGCTGTACAGCCTCTTTTTCTGCCCCAGCTCCTTCAGGAGCTCTTTGCTCATCCAGACTGGCCATCTGCCCCTCCGACTCACTTTTCGGCACATTGGGATCGCCTGCTCCTGTGCCTTCATGAGCTCATCCTTAAAGTATGTCCAGCCCTCCTGGACCCCTCTGCTATTAAGGGCTTTTTCCCATGGTACCCTCTCAATCAAGTTCCTAAACAGCTCATTTTGATCAGCTTTAGCCAGTACTGAATGTGAAAATATATCAAAACACAAAAAGAAAAAATAAAAGGATGTCAGAACTCTTATCTGGATTGATACTAGTGCTCAACATTTAAATTATAGAATTCAAATTGAAATGATAAATATCCTTGGGAAACTATAATTGAATCCTAAACTAGCAGGATTTTAACTTCAGACTTCCTCTCTTGCAAAACAAAATATTTACATTTATTTTTTGATTAGTGTTGGGAGCTTGAAGTACTGTTTACTCTAGAACTTAAAGAGTGTAGAGCATACAGTGACTCCACTTAAATGTACAAGAGAAGATGGTACAGAGAAGACCATGTTTTCCAGTCTTTCACATAATACTCCAATTGTTTTCTTTTTTCCATGTTGCAATATAATTTCCATAAAATGTAATTTCTACAGACTTTAGTTCTACGCATTAATTCCGTTTAGATAATATTTTGTCAGATGTCAGCAGAATTTCTTCCACTCATTCATGCCTTTTCGATATTCCTTGTTTTTTAATTTGATGCCCTTTTTAAACTTCAGGCATTGGATGTGGGGTTTTTTTTGGATGCTGTTTGGTTTGGGGGGTTTGTTTGTTTGAGGGGGTTGGTTGTTTGGGTTTTTATTACAGTCCTGTCTTTCCATGTTCAGTGAAAAGATGTGTGGTCAGGTTCATGGAAAGGTGTGGTCCAAATTGTACACACCACAGAAGATTAAAATTCCAATAATTTACATCTATTTTTGTGTCTGACATAACAGTAAAATTCTGTTCTCTCCCTCTCTCCTTTCCTTTCTTCCCTCCTTCCTTTCTCTTCTCTTCAGCTTACTAGACTTTTTTATGTTAAAATAATACTCTGTTTTCATATAGCCACTTACAAACAAAGTTCTGTTTGAACTGGATCATAAAGAGCAACTTGAAGAACTGTGGTTGTTGTACAGACCAATACAACATGATGTGCTGATAACTTTTCTCATTAAAAAGACCATTTATATCATCTGGATCATGAAATTTGGCATGGAATTAATTTGTTTTTGTACTTGTGCTGAATATTCACATTAAATGGAGCTGCTGAAACAGAGCAAGTTGAAAATCAATAACAAAGGATTGTTGTTGTATTTGCATACTTAAAAATGGCAAATAGTTTTGTTTTTTTTAATTATTATT
Organism: Pitta sordida; assembly: GCA_013390025.1. Lineage (NCBI taxonomy): Eukaryota > Metazoa > Chordata > Aves > Passeriformes > Pittidae > Pitta > Pitta sordida. The sequence goes on along the minus strand of WEKX01005641.1, from coordinate 23,088 downwards.
ATTCCTTTTATTTCCTCATTATCCAATAAGAAAGAACATTGTTTCATGGGTAATATATAAATGTGTTGGGTAATGGAGGCTGTCGGAATTAATTCTGATGTGACATCCAGTGTTTATCTATAATCCGTTCACACTCCTGCCATCTACCTTTGTTTCAGTAATGTGATATTGGAAAAATGTTTTTAGTGTCCAGTGAATTTAAAATCCCTTTAAGGAATCTGACCATTTATTGTGGATCAACATGAACTAAGCCACTCACTCTACAGCCCTCTACAAAAGTTATATGTATAAATAAAGAAAGCAAAGCAAGGAATTTATTCACCACTTCCCATGGGCAGGCAGGTATTCAGCCATTTCAGGGAAAACAGGGCTTCATAATGCGGAGTTGTTACTTGGGAAGACAAAAGCATGATGTCAGATAGTATGGAATATCCTTTTGTTATAGGAATAGACAATGATGTGCTTGACCTTGATGAGAAGAAACTTGTTGTCTTTGAGACTTGTAGTGATAAGGTTCAAGCACCAGGACACAGAGGAATGAGGATCTAGCTTTGTAGTTTGACATTTTTTTCTGATATATTACATAGTATTGTATTCTGTGCTAATATTTTATCAACCAATCGGGGCTTGGGACGACATGCGGACAAGGTGTTGTAACCAATGATTCTGCTTAACCTGTCACGTGAATACCTTAGAAAACATAAAAAAGCATGGATAAGAAAGAAACTTATTTCTCGTTTGCAATGCACCTGGAGACTGTGCCTTCATCATTGCCACATTTGGTTAGTTGGGTCAGCTGTCCCATCAGTGTTCCCACTGAATTTCTTGTGGTCCAACCTTCTCACTGGTGGGGTAGCATGAATCATAGAATCACAGAATCACAGAATATTATGAGTTGGAAGGGACCCACAAGGATCATCTAGTCCAACTCACCATCTAACACCCGTACAGAGACCGAAAGCACATCCCAGAGCGGTAACACAAACCTAGTTCCCTCACAGTCTAGCAGGCCACTCCGAGCTGGGAAGCAGAATAGGCCTTGATGCAGGGTAAGCACAGTTGAGCAACAACTAAAATATCTATTCATTAACACTACTATTTCAAAAATATGAAACATAGCACCATGTAGGCTACTATGAAGAAGACTATTCCAGACAAAACCAGTAAACAATCTCAGTATATTTTTTTCTTATAGTATGTATGCTTCTATTTCTCACTCCAAATTACTCTGCAGTAGAGAACAAACCCTTTCGTTGCTGAAAGGATTATGAAGCATTATATTATAAATACATAAAGAATATAAAGCACTTTATTTTCCTCTTTGGTCTTTGATTTCCTTATGTTTATATTTGCAGGTTTACAGGTTCACAGGCTATTCTGAGTTGTAAGGGACCCACAGGATCATCTAGTCCATCTCCCAAGCAAACATCCACCCAGGAATCAGAAGGTTTAGCTTTCTGTTTGGTTTGGTTTAGGTTTTTTGGTTTTGTTTTATTTTGGCGAGGGGGAGTGGGTTGATTGGGGTTTTTGGTTGGCTTGTTTGTTGGTTGGGAGGGTTTTTTGTCATTTTAATAGATTTTAACTGTTTCATCTGCAGGTTTTTTACTCTGTATGCTTGCCAAAGGTGAAAAAATCCCCAACCTATTGCTTCTTAGGAATTTAGAGCACAGTATTGCTGACAATGGAGCTATAGTTAATTCACCTTTTGGGGAGATGTATGTGTCCTCAGGTAATGAAAAGAACATTCCTAGAAGTGAAGAAAGAGCACAAATGGCAAGTAAAAACACACAAATATTCTTTCTGCCCATTGGGTAATGTGCATCCTCTATCTTATTTTCTTATATGTATTGCCCTTTTTTTCCTAAAGGAAAATAAATATCAAAATCAGGAAAAAAGAACTGCAGCAAAGAGGAATAGGAGGGAAAAGTGATGTCTTGGTTAATTATTGTACTGACGATACGTCTAAGATTCTTTTTTTTTTGTTTTTAGTGTGTATATACTTTCTAAATCTGGAAAGCTCTTTTTGTTTTAGCTTAGGGGTCTGGGCAGGGGGTCTTTTTTGGTGTGCCAAATGCAAACCGTGGTTCATATGAGGGCGAAAGAACAGTGAGTCAGAGGAAGCCTTAGTCAATGACATTCAAGATGTAATATTAGACTATGGTGCAAAATTAGGCAAACAGGGGAATCTCCTAAATGGCCAAAGAAGTGAGAGTATGGGCAGCTCTAAACCTCAAAAAACTCAGACAAATTAAAAGTAAAACAAATTTTAAAGAAAAGCAATATAAGGGAAACAAATAAATAAATACCAAAACAACCAACGAACAAGTTCTTCTGAAGACTAAGAATTATCTGTTATTGTGCCAGTATGGAAAATGGAAATTATTTCTGGAGGACCAAATGTTGGAAGAACTAAAATATGTCTCCTGTGGCCCATTCACTGCACCACACAGGACAGGTTTCAAAGATGTTTTCCAGCATTCATCAAAGATAGATGATTATTGCCAGTGAATCTATAAGAAGAAGAAGAAAACTGTGTTCTGGAAGTGCCAATGTGACACAATATTTGCTGTCCTTTTGTACAAGAGAGTCAAATTGTAACTATAATTTTTGTGACGCTTGTAAAGTCACCTCATACTGTTACCCTGATTATGGTCCTCATTGGTCCAAATACATTAATGGCATCTGAAAACGTGACCTTAATAGGATTCAAGGGAAAGGGCAGCAACAAAGCAAAAGGAAATCTATGCTTTCATCTCAAAGAACCTTTATACAGTGATACCTTGCTATTGCCCTCCTGCTATTTTTGCCTCGGATCTTTGTGGGAGTTTTTTCCACAAAGATACCTCAGTTCTTCATGGCATTTCTGGGTCTGCACATGTACGCTCCCTCTGCTGTGCCAAAAGGCAATACTGGCCTTGGGGTCCCCGTGGAGTGAGACTACCCTGCCCTGTGAGGCAGAGGGGAAGAACCTCCTACTCGCTTGGGGATTGCCCAGAATTCACTCCCTGTGCCCAGAAATGGTGGCTGCCGCACTCTCACTTCCGTGCTACAGTGGTGAGCCTCCGACTCACTGTGGGGCTGTGCTGAACCCCCAAATGGCAGAGGCAGGCTGTGGACCCACTGTGGGGCTCTGTGATCTTCCAAGCAGAACGCCGTGACCTCATAGGCCATTTTCATCTGTGGAGGAATGGTCCACTTCCAGCAGCGAGGCAGAAGCCACGTCTCCACCCAAAATGGTGGAAGCTTTGTCCTCTCCCCTCCTGTCTCTGATGGCAAAGGTCTCTTTGGCCAGATCACTTGCTGAGGTGGCAGTAAAAGAGTTGTAGGCAGTGCAGCTTGCTTGTAAACAGGTATATGAGAGTGTTGTACACATTCATAAAATTCTAGGGAAGCTTTATACACCCTGTGTCAAGCTGGCACCAGGGCCACGGGGGAGTGGCAGCTGCTTGTCAACTGGGCAGCTCCTGGGACTGCCAGGCTGCCACTGGGAGCAAAGCCAGGAGGGGGCAGGAAGCTCAGCAGCCACCACGAGCAGAGCCAGGACAGGACAAGCAGTCAGGCAGCTTCTGGGAGTAGAGCTGGGAGAGGGCAGGCAGTTGGGAAGACCCTGGAGCAGAGCCGGGCTGGTCCCCGGGGACTCTCTGGGTGGGGAAGTGTGAGAAGAAGTTCCGTTTGCTGTCCTGTCCCATAAGATGTCGCAGGGCGGTGCCGAGAACGCCTCCCTCAGGATCACAGGATAACAAGATACTCCAAGGCAGAAGGGACTCACAACGATCATCTAGTCCAACTCCCAAGTGAATGCACACAGAGAGATCGAACCCATAAACCCAGAGTCATGGGCACTGTGCTTTGTCCATCTGAGACTCCAGACCATGTCACTGAGTTCCTCATCCAGTCTTTTCTTAAACATCTCCAGGGATGGCGACACCACCACCTCCCTGGGCAGACCATTCCAATGAGCGATCACTTTCTCTGTGAAAAACCTCTTCCTAACCTTCAGTCTACACCTCTCTTGGTGCAGCTTAAGACCATGTCGTCTTGTTCTGGCCCCGGCAGCCTGAGAGAAGCAATTCACACCCACCTGACTGCAACCTCCCTTCAGGCAGCTGTAAACAGCAATGAGGTCACCTCTGAATCTCCTCTTCTCCAGGCTGAACAACCCCAGTTCCTGTATCCGCTCCCCATAGAGCTTGTTCTCCAGCCCTTTCACCATCCATGTGTAAGAGTCAGTCAAAAAAAGAAGAATATTGTCTAAGAAGAATATTGTCTCAACATTGGTATCAGGGACTTGGACAATGCAAGGTACACTGAAAACATAATCTAAGATCTTGATCAGCCTACCTACCAAAGTGCTGTTCCCTGGACTGTGACTGGAGTGCAGTTCCTATGGAAAATTAAGGTGCAAATACCCCAGAACAATAAGTGGTATGGTGCCTAGCGTGCTGTACTGTTCTCTGATACGGGGGAATGAAATAAACCATGCTGTACCTATTCTCCAAGAATCAAGGAACCATAACAACCTGCTGATGCGCCCCCCTGGCAGAAGACCACTCACTTCTAACCCTGACCACGCCTTGGTCACTCCTCTTTGGGCAATGGTCCACTNTTCTCTGGACTCTCTCAAGTAGTTCAACATCTTTCTTAAACTGAGGACACCAGAACTGGACACAGTACTCAAAATGCGGTCTGACCAGTGCCGAATACAGGGGAAGGATACCTTCCCTAGTGCAACTGACCACACTGTCCCTAATACAGGCCAGGATGCCATTGGGCCTTTTAGCCACCTGGCCATACTGCTGGCTCATATTAAGTCTTCTGTCAACCATTACTCCCAAATCCCTCTCCATTTCACTGCTCTCCAGCCACTCCTACCCCAGTCGATATTGCTGCATGGGACTGTTGTGTCCAAAGTAAAGAACCTGGCACTTGGACTTGTTAACTCATATTATTGGAATCTGCCCATTTCTCTAACCTATCAAGGTCCTTCTGAAGTGCCCTTATACCCTCTGGCATTTCAACATTTGCCCCCAGGTTGGCATCATCTGCAAACTTGCTAATGGTGGACTCAATTCTCCAGTCCATATCGTCACTAAAGATATTGAACAATACCAGGCCTAACACTGATCCCAGTGGGACTCTGCTAGTGACCTGCCACCAGCTGGGTATGGCACCATTTACCAACAGTCTCTGAGCTCTTCCACCCAACCAATTCTTAATCCAATATAAAATGCTTCTATTCCACCCACGCTTTGAGAGATTCTTCTAAAGCTTACCATGGGAAACCTTGTCAAAGGCTTTGCTAAGACCCAGGTACACAACATCCACAGCCTTTTAAAAGTGTGCTAAAGAATGCTGCAATTTATTACTGTTATATTATTCTTTAGTTACTGGCTTTAGAACATCAGTTTTTTCTATTACAAGTAACCTGTCTCTAAACCAAGACCAACAGAGAGACCAACAACTAAGGGTGCTGAGGAGATTTTATGCTTACTGGTTCACACAATTAAAATATAAATCAAAGCAATAAAGATCTCTAAAATATACTCACTTTTAATAGAAATTTCACAGTTGTTCTGTAATCAATAACATTTGTAACCAATAAAATCAATTAATACAAATATTATCATATTTGGACATCTAGGTCCTTTGTTAATTTTTATGAGAGCCCTAGGAAGGACTCAACAAAAATTTCCCCTACAGCTTTGCTTCAGTAGTTTAAATTGGCAGAAAACGCATGAGATCAGCAAAAGCAAAAAGAACATATTACCATTTGGGAATGTAGAAAATGCTGCTTAACCAGCATCACTGCCGTGGCTGCCTGCAGGCTAGTTTAATTAGGCTACAATTCATATGCAAGAATATAGTTTTGTAATTACTGTCAAGTGACCAAATCACTGTATAAAACCTAAGGAGGACTAGGCATTCCCAGTAATGAACCATACTGAAGTTGACTGAGATTTGTTAACTAAGACACATATTCATCAAAAAAATCATTACAAAATGTATAATAAAATAAATATATGTATGCTCAGATATTGGACTATTTCAAAGGATACAGCTATTTTTTTTTTTTTTTATTGTGTGCATATAGTGATTTTTCTGTCAAATTGTGCAGACCAACTTGTATGGATGGCAAAACACAGTCATCAATTTGAATTTTAAAAATCATATGCTTTTTTAGCAGAAAAGTTCTCAGATGCAATTAATGGTAATCTGCTTTAGTAACAACAGAAGATATTTTTAAGACACTCAAATTTACACCAATTTTTATTTGACTGACTATAACCACTAAACCAAAAATAAATGTTCAGATATATATCAGGGTAACAAGGAAGATTTCTTTTCCTTTTCCTTTAAATTAGCATATTACTAAAATGAATGTATTTAATTAAATTAATAAATAAAAGCCAGAGGATATAATTGTTTTTCTGAATATGGCTTATTGCCACAGTGACTGCATTTGAAATATTTTAATACTTCTGAGCACCTCATATATAAGTCCTCAGAAGAAAAAAAATTAAATTTGTGAATGATCCCAGAATAATTACAAGGTCATTTTCATATCTCAGAAGCAATATCTGACAGAAAGACTATTTATCAAGAGTCATAGTTCAAGACAAGATATACACTAATCATAAGGTGAATACCACACATGAACAATTTTCCATTAGCCGTGTTTTAAAGAAGAAAGTGAATCCTACTTCCTCTAGCAAAACACGACACGAAATTTTCACTCTGAAGATGAATATTAAGACCAGAGGAATGAACCAAAGTTTCCCTAAAGCAACTATATTTCTTTAGTTCTAGGGTTGTCCTCATTCAGCATTTTTTCTTGTATTCCTGTTCTCAGACATCTGACTTGCAAAGAATTAGATACATGACAGGTATTTCACTTAGAATCTATGATATTTTCATCTATATTAATATGGGGAATTTGCCAGAGATTTCAAATTTATGGTTCCAGTAGGACCAGGCAAGGAATTCTTCCTCTGTACTCAAAACTGGTGAAGTCACACATCGAGTACTGTGTCCAGTGCTGGGCCCTTCACTTTAGGAAGAATGTTGAGGTGCTGGAGTGTGTCCAAAGAAGGACAACGGGGGTGGTGAAGGGACTGGAACACAAGTCCTATGAGGAGTGGCTGAGGGAGCCGGAGTTGTTTAGCCTGGAGAAGAGGAGACTCAGGGGTGACTTAGTGCTCTCTACAACTACCTGAAAGCAAATTGTAGCCAGCTGGGGGTCGACCTCTTCTCCTAGGCAACCAGAATGAGAGGACACAGTCTTAAGCTGTGCCAGGGGAAGATAAGTTAGACATAAGGAAGCAGTTCTTTTCAGAGAGAGTTGTTGGACACTGACATGGGATGCCCAGGGAGGTGGTGGGGTGACCATCCCTGGAGGTGTTTAAAAAGGTACTGGATGTGGCACTTAATGTCATGGTCTAAACTGACAAAGTGGTGTTAGGTCAAAGATTGGACTTTATGATCTCAGAGGTCTTTTCCAACCTAGTTGATTCTGTGATTCTGTATGGTACAACAGGAATTTGGATGAACATTTAATTTTCTCCAAGTTCAAAAGAAAGAATCTATTTCATGGTGTGAAATTCAAGAGCAAAATTAGTAATTCCAAATGGTATATGAATATAAACAGATACAGTAGTCCTAAATCTAACACGTATACAAATATACATTATACTAGGAAAACTAAACATTCTCAAGGCAAGAGATACTGTAAACTGATATAGCATAGGTTTTATATTTCTCATCTTTTAAATGATGGCGTTTGACTTCTGTTATCAACGTAATCTATCAAAACAATTAAAATGTTGCTTTCTCTCATGTAAACAATTTTGTTGTACATTTCACAGAATCACAGAATGCTATGAGTTGGAAGGGACCCACAGGGATCATCTAGTCCAACTCACCAGCTAATGCCCGTACAGAGACCAAACGCACATCCCAGAGCTGTGGACATAAACCTAGTTCCCTCACAGGCTCAAAGGCCACTCCGAGCCAGAAGGGACCCACAGGACCATCCAGCCAAACACCCCACCAGCTAGACCATGTCACTAAGCTCCTCATCCAGTCTTCTCTTAAACACCTCCAGGGACAGCGACTCCACCACCTCCCTGGGAAGACCATTCCAATGAGCGATCATTGTCTTTGTGAAAAACCTCTTCCTAATAACCAGTCTAAACCTCCTCTGGCATAGCTTAAGGCCATGTCCTCTCATTCTGGTGTCATCAGCCTGAGAGAAGAGATTCACAACCACCTGGTGGCAAACTCGTTCAGGTAGCTGTAAACAGCAATGATATCACGTCTGANGCACCATTCACCAGCACTCTCTGAGCTTGTCCATCCAACCAATTCCTAACCCAGCATAAATTGTTTCCATCCAGTCCATGCTCTATGAGTTTCTCCTGAAGCTAATTGTGGGAAACCGTGTCAAAGGCTTTGCTAAGGTCCAAATACACAACATCCACCGCCTTTTTATCGTCAACCAGTCGAGTCAATGGATCATAGAAGGAGATCAGGTTGGTCAGGCAAGACCTGCCTCACTATCCATGTTGACTAGTTCTAATGTCATGGTCGTTTTGTAGTTGCTGCATAATAGCACACAAGACTATCCGTTCCATGACTTTGCCCGGGACTAAGGTCAGGCTGACAGGTCTGTAATTACTCGGATCACCTCTCCTGTCCTTCTTCTGGGTGGGTGCCACATTAGCCAATTTCCAGTCGTGTGGTGCATCACCAGTAAGCCAGGACTGTTGGTAAATTATGCAGAGTGGGTTGGTGAGTTCCTCTGCTAGTTCCTTCATCACTCTCAGATGGATCCCATCTGGTCCCATGGACTTATGTGGGTCCAAGCCACTCAGCAAGTCTCTGACTACCTCCTCTTGGATTACAAGGGGGTTATACTGCACCCCTACTCTTTCCATCAGCCTGCTTGTCCAGTTGTCCAGCAGGCAGTCTGTCTTACTGTTAAAAACAGAGGCAAGGTAGGTATTAAGTACTTCTGCCTTTTCCTCGTCTTTGGTTTCTATATTACCCTCTGCATCCAATAAGGAGTGAAGGTTGTTGCAGCCTTTCCTTTTTACTGTTGATGTACTTATAGAAACATTTCTTACTGTCCTTGACAGAAACAGCTAGGTTGAGTTCCATCTGGGCCTTTGCCTCTCTATTCTCTTGCACAACTTGACAACTTCCTTAAACACACCCTGACTCACCTCCCCCTTTTTCCAAAGGCTGTACATCCTCCTTTTTTCCCCTAGTTCTTTCAGGAGCTTTTTGCTCATCCAGACCGGCCTTCGACCCCTCCGACTCATTTTTCGGCACAATGGGACTACCTGCTCTTGTGCCTTCATGAGCTCATTCTTAAAGTATGACCAGCTTTCCTGGACCCCTCTGCCATTAAGGGCTGTTTCCCATGGTACCCTCTCAATCAATTTCTTAAACAGTCCAAAGTCAGCCCTCTGGAAATCGAGCATGGAGTTTTGGTTCATCCCCTTTCTCATCACACCGCCGATTGAAAACTCTGTGATCTCATGGTCACTATCTCCCAGATATCCTCCAACCACAATATCACTGACCAACCCTTCCTTTCTTATAAACAATAGGTCTTAAAGAAAGAAAGAAACCATATGAAATAAATAGTAAAATGCTTTATGAATATGTTAATATGAATATGTTAGTAAATCTAAAATGCTAATGCTTAATTATTTATAAACTTTCTTCTAGAGTTTCTATCTACAACTACAGTGAAAACATATTTGGCTAAGCAGTGTTTTCTTATACATTTTGTAGTTTCATTTCTTCATTTAAGAATGATGTAGAGATGTTGAAATATATCCTTTGATTGGTACTTTCATGGGTTAGTGTTAGCGGTTTTGTTTTACCGCTTATAAAGTAAAAGATTCATTGTTTTTTCCTTTCTTTCCCCCCCGCCGCCCCCTGCTTCGGGACAGGAGAGAATGTGGCATGCATGTACCTAGATTTTCTTTCCTCTCCCGCAGAAGCAGGGGGGAAGGGGGGCCCCGTGCCGCCACCTACCCGGTTCCCTGGAGGGGCCAGGAAGGGGGGAGGGGGAGAGCTATGTGGAGTCTGGGGGGTCACCCTGATGATGATGAAAAACACCAGTTCTTCCGGAGAAACAGACAAGATTGACAACTTGGAGCTTCATTCCATTGGACGGGGGGGAGGGGGGGGGGGGGGGCAGGGCCG
>WEKX01005641.1:163-12855 GCA_013390025.1 Pitta sordida | reverse complement strand
AAGAGATTTAAAACCACAGCGGGAGGAAACTCTGGCTCTCTCTCTCTTCTCCCAGCTGCTCCTGCATCCCGCGTCTGCCTTCTCCCTGTCCAATCCCTGCATTCCTGAGAATATCTTCTTCCATCTCCATCATCCATCACTTCTCACTAAAGCCCCCTCCCCGACGAAAGCCGGACATTGCTATCATTTTTTTCATCCGAGTTTTGCCATTGTTGGGACTTTCCTTTTGGGTATTGTTACTCCAGTGCAGGATNAGACATTGTTGAACAAGAAAAGTAGCCACTATTGGTAGCCAGTTGGACACTGTTGGGGGTTGCTTTCAAAGATAAATGGACAAAAGACCGTTAAGAGAAAACACCAACCTTAATGAGGGGAATATATATATGAATATATATATATATTAACATATATATATATATATATATGTTAATATATATATATATTCATATATATATTCCCCTCATTAAGGTTGGTGTTTTCTCTTAACGGTCTTTTGTCCATTTATCTTTGAAAGCAACCCCCAACAGTGTCCAACTGGCTACCAATAGTGGCTACTTTTCTTGTTCAACAATGTCTTTAGCCAGCTGGACAGCTTTACTGTTCAATTGCTAAATAATTACATATAACCCTTCCATCTATCACTGTTTTAAAGCAGATTAAAATTAAAAATACATTCTCTGGGCTTGTATGTACTTCTTACACTCTGTCTCCATGTGATTATCATCACAGTCTGTGCTTTGTGACAGCACAGTTATTTCTGCTCCAGTCAGGATGACAGGCCCTTACCAGGTATTACTCAGCCTTGTCTATGAAATTACTGTTTCTAAAAGATTGATACAAATTCCATTCCATCATTGTATGACACTTGGGGGAACAACTACTTGAAAGTAAAACTCATTTTTTTTATCCTTTCCAACTGCAAGAAAAAATGATGCAGAGATAGTATTCTTTTCAAAATACAGTCAGGATGATGCACTTTTAGGCCTACTTTTTGATCTATTTTAAGTTGTAGTATTGTATGTATTAGCCTCCATAAAATGGAACCCAAAAAACATAGTATGCTTTGTATTACATGGCTTTTTATTTAAATAAATAGATAAAGTAACAGCTTTATGATAAAGATATGTACAGGCCACTTGATAAGTAGTTCACTCTCTTTCAGTTCTCTCCTCATTATTCCTGTATATTTCAATCTCATAGAAATGAGATTTTGTCCAGCACTTTACTTCTGATAAGGGTCTGTGACCTGAGTGGCTGAGAGTATAAAATGCTTTTCTTAGACTGCTGAATCAGTTCAGCATTTTTTTATCTTTCATAACATTTTTATTGTCTCCATTTCAATTTCTTCTTTTCCCCTATTTTTCTCAAAGCTATAAATCACAATTCACAGGTTCACAGGTTCCTCTGAGTTGGAAGGGACCCAGAGGATCATCTAGTCCAACTCCCAAACAGCCTCCCACCAACTAGAGCAATTCCACTCTTAGAACCCCTAAGACAACCTCTTAACCTTTCTTTCTCCAAAAAGCATGAGAGATATACACACATAATTTGTCCCTTGTTTGGAGCAACTGCTGTCTGACCAACCATAGCTGTTCACACAGAATCAGAGGGTCACTGCCCCTTGGTCCATCATCCATGACAGAGGCAAAGAAAGCATTAAACACCTCTACCTTGTCTCTGTCCCTGTTTGTGAGGTGGTCATCCTCATCCTGTAACAGGCCAATGGTATTGCTATACTGCTTATTGACATTATTGTCTCCACATTTCTGGCCAGCTTCAACTCCGACTGAGTTTGTCTGCACGGATTTTCCCCCTACAGTGGCAAGCAGCATCTCTGAATTCTTCCCATCACTTGACCTTGTGTCCTGGTTTAGGTTTTTTGCTCCTCTGGCAGCGAGGGTGTTAACAGCTCAGCTCTTGCCTGGGCCTCAGTCACCGCCATCCCTGGAGGTGTTTAAGAGAAGACTCGATGAGGAGCTTAGTGACGTGGTCTAGTCGGTGGAGAGTTGGACTAGATGATCCTGAGGGTCCCCTCCAACTCAGAATAACCTGTGAACAAAAGTAAAAAAGAAAGATATAAGAGGAAGTCTTCTGGATGATATTCTGAAAATATATAATATTTCATTGTTTCTAGTTTCTAGTTTCTAGTTTCTTAGAAGAAAGATATACTATACAGTAACTTGTTTGCACTTTGATGTTTTAAATTAATACGGTGGGCAAAGTTCTCCATATTTTTCATTTATCATTCAAACATGTAAAAATTAAATTTTATTCCTTCTATAAGGGATTTCTTATCTTAAAAATTTATTTCAGTGTATCATAATAACATCCCGAAAATATGACATTTTTTTCCCTGTCAATAAGGGTAAGTCATGTGAATACTTAATGCTTTACTATATTTGTTATTGCCCTAAGTATAGTAGGGTTCTTTTCCCTCTAATACTCTTAAGTGTCCCTTTCATCTTCTCTAAAATACCCTTGGAAATCTGCCTTTTGGAAAATTCTTTTCTGCATAATAGCACTCTGCAGCAGTCACCATTAGTAGGGACTGCTAACTTGGTATGTAGACGGTTACTTAAACTTCAAGTACTTGATCAGCTTTCAAAAATACAGCTATTAAAACACAACAGCCATTTTAACATAAAGGGTAATAATGCAAAATTTGAAAACTGGTAATTTATTTTCTATATCATGATGCTAACTTATTAGAATTGGTAGTATTATTGAGGCAAAGTGAGTATTTTTGCTTATTTCATTTGATTTTTTCTCCCAGAACATTAAATACATTTTAAAGTATATTGACTTAAAAAATAATCGGAAGAGAACATTTTAAGTAACCATTAAGACTTTGGCCTTGTCATGTGTCATGGTTTGACCCTGGTTGGATGCNGGGCTTCAAAACCATCAGCAGTTCGTCCAGCGTTACCTCTCCATCTTCAATCTTAGATGCTTAGACCGATTCTGCGGTCCTGGTTCTCTCTCTCTCTGGTCCATATGTTTTCACCATGTTCGGTCCAATTCACAACCAGCAGCGGGATGCCTGGAAGAACATCTCTACCCCTTCTCTCGTGGGCCTGGGGGCCTTCAAATCTCTCAGCCTCCCGACGCAGGTTCTGAGCTGGCATGCTACATCTTACTACTGAACTTTTTTTTTCTTCTCTCCCAAGTATGTTATTCACAGAGACGCCTCTATCTCTATAACCTTGAAGGCCACGGCAGCATGGAGAGCTCAGGCAAGAACTGAGCTGTTAACCCCCTCGCTGCCAGAGCAGCAGAAAACCCTCTAAACCATAACATCATGGTCTCTATATCATACATCTTGAGATTCATGGACAGAAAAGTACCAATAAAACTGAAGTGGATGATAAGAACCAAATATTCAATATAAGATGAATTATACATATATAATATATATATATAAAATATCAGCAAGCTTTCCAGTCAAGACTATATATTATTCTGGTTTTTACAGCAGAGCAACTATGACATCTTCTGTCAATGTATAAAGTTATTTAATTAAGATCACAGATCAGATCCTCTTAATACTTTCATGTTCTGTTATGTCAAGAATAAAGTTTTGGCAAATGTTAAAAGGTACTAAACCAATATAGAACTCTGAAAAGCAATTGAACCAGACTTTCTTAGAAACAATTGTACTGGCAGAGAGCTATTTCACTTCCTCAACATCTTTTGGTACGTTATGCCCTTATGTCTATAGGTGTATTTTTGTTCTCATTTTGATATTGAAAAAACATTATATATACACTTTTGGTTACACTAATCTTGTATTTGCATGACAATATACAACATACTAATTTTTTGCAACCATTAGGTTATGGTGTAAACATCAGCAGTCATTCAGACCTCAAAAGAGACTCCCTGTAGCTGCCATGGGAATCTACTTTTAGCTGTTTTCAAAGACTCTATTAAAATCTTGTTTTTCTTATTGTTTTGGAATTAAAAAAATGAGTTTGAAAGTATACAAAAGTTGAGAAAATATTCTGAATGTTATATGTATCTACTTCTAACAAATATTCCATTCCACAAGACATTGGCATTTCAACATATGTTTTGGATTCTGAAAATAGCAACAATGAACAATGAAACTTTTTTTATTATTATTAGTATAATTGACTGAAAACAGACTTAAAACAAGAACATGGGCAGTTTTTCAATTACATAATATTGGATTTTTTAAGAACATGAAGTATTTTTGATAAATACTTAAAAATAATGAGGAAAATACAAGCAAAATTAAACACAGCATGTGAAAAAGATAGAGGAATGTCCTGTCTATATTTAAAATTCAACAGTCATTCCATGACATTATATGGCTGCAACTGTAAATTATAATTTTCCACAAAATTGAGAGTAGGGTCATATACTGGTTGTGGGGGTTTGACCCTGATTGGATGCCAGAGACTCACCAAAAAACACTCTCTCACTTATTCCTCCCCCAGCCTCCATACAAACAGGGGAGAGAGGAAAAGAAGAAAAACACCAAAACTGAAGGGTTTTGCTACAGCAGCAATGAAGACTATTAGTAATCTTCTACTGTCACAGGCAAAACAAACTCCAAGGTGAGGATGTAAAGAATTTATTTATAACAAGATCAGAATTTAAGAGTTTAAAGTGAGAAGTATCATCTTTAAGGCAAGCTTCACCCTCACTCCTCGTCTCTTATAACAGAAACCACATTCCCAATTCCTCCAGTAGCAGGGGGGGGACAGGAGTAGAGGAAAACCAGGCAGTTGGTGTTTCTCTGCCACTGCTCAGGGGAGGGGGCCATTCCCCTGCATTCCATGGGGTCCCTCCCATGGGAGAAAGTCTTTCACGACCATCTCCAGCATGAATCCATCCCAGGGGCAGCAGCTCTTCCAAACACTGCTGCCCGTGGGTCACTCCACATGGTGCAGTCCTTCAGTACTGGCTACTCCAATGTGGTTGCATCTCAAGGCACAGGTCCTACCAGGCAGAGTTCTGCTCCAGCATGGGCTCTCCTCTCCATGAGCCACACGTCTCTCACACATCTGACCCTGCTCCAACGTGGTCTTCAAAAGGCTGCAGCCTCCCTCTAGCATCCACCTGCTCCAGCGTGGGCTCCTCCACAGGGTACAAGTGGATTTCTTCATCCCTGTGATCTTTCCATGGGCTACAGGGGGACAGCCTGCTTCACCATGGTCATCACCACGGGCTGCAGAGAGACACCGGGAACATTTCCTTCCCCTCCTTCAGCATGGACTTGGTGCCTGCATTTGCTGTTACAACTTCTCACTGCTGTTCTCTGGCAGTCATGATTGTCCTCTTCTTTCTCACTTTTTTTTTTTTTCCTTCTTAAATATGCTATCAAAGAGGTGTCTCTGTCTCTCCTAATTGGCTTGGCGTTGGCCAACGGTGGGTCCAGACAGGGGCTGGCTGGCATTGGCTATGCCAGCTATGAGGGAAGCTTCTAGCAACTTCTCAAAGAAAAGCCTTCCACATAGGCCCCCGCTGCAGAAAAACACAATACACTAGTATTAAACACTTTCAAAATACTAATCACAGATAATTTTTCTAGGAGTCCAAAAGGAACTGAATAAGGGGCTTTGGAGTAATGCTTGTAGATGGAATCTAATGGCAAAGTCATANGAGAACAAGCCCTATGGGGAGTGGCTGTGGGAAATTGGGTTGCTCAGCCTGGAGAAGAGGAGACTCAGAGGTGACCTGATTGCTATTTACAACCAGCTGAAGGGAAGATGCAGTCAGGTGGGTGTGAATCTCTTCTCTCAGGCTGACGACACCAGAACAAGAGGACATGGCCTCAAACTACGCCAAGGGAGGTTTAGACTGGATGTTAGGAAGAGCTTTTCCACGGAGAGTGATCTCTCATTGGAATGGTCTGCCCAGGGATGTGGTGGAGTTGCCATCCCTGGAGGTGTTTAAGAGAAGACTCGATGAGGAGCTCAGTGACATGGTCTAGGTGGTGGGAGGCTTGGATAGATGGAGCTTGGTGCCCGTGGTTCCATGCTTGTGGGACCTGGGCGGTCCCTTCCAACTCAGAATAACCTGTGAACCTGTGACATCCTTAAAAGCTTCCTGAGTTGCCTTCTCCTTTTTTCCAAAGATGATATATGCTCTTTTTTTTCCTGAGTTCTTGTGAATGCTTCTTGCTTAGCTGGGGTGGTCTTTCTTCTCACTGTCTAATATTTTAGCATATGGTGACATCCTGCTCCTGAACCTTCAAAATTCCTTTCTTAAAGTACATGCATCCTTTCTGGGTCCCTTGGTTTTTACAGACTGCTGGTGAAGAGATTTTCCAAGTCAGGGTCCTGAATAGGCCAAAGGCCAGCTTCTAGAATTCCAGCATATAGCTTTTGTTGATACTCCTCCGTATTTCACCAAATAATGAAAATTCTGTCATTTCATGGTTGCTGTGCCCAAACCCCCACATTTTGTAGGAACATGTCTTCTTAGAGTTTATTTTGACACAATGATTAACTGAGTAATGTTGATATACCAGTAGGTTTTTCCTTTCTGGACAAAATGAAATTTTAACAATCTGTTTGTAACTTACATATTTCAAATTAGTGTCTAGTAGAAGATGCAGCTAATAAATTTACCAGACTAAAATTTTTTGCAAAATCCTTCTGTCTGCTTAGAAATCAAACTGTTGTTGGGGAACAAGAATGAAATAATAGAAATTCTCCTCTCTGTTCTATATTTATTGTCTGACTTCATTAGGAACATCAAGAAAGGGAAACCTACCCTCAAGGTGTTGTCAGAACTCTGCTTTTCCTTGATCCTGTAGTGGTTGTTAGTGGAAGAATGCTGTATTTTATGAGGTAGTGATTCCCTATAGAGTTAATCTGAGCAGGGCAAGACCTGTGTTGTGCTGTACTGTTCACACAGCCTGGCCTTCAAGTCTGTACTGTGCATTATAAATCCCATTTCCGTATGGTAACCTCAGCCAGCTAACAGAAGAATCAAGAGGCAGCTCCCACTTGTTACTGATGATTCTGCCATCTTCATGGCCTTACTTTTATCTAAGTGTACAGAAAGATGTTCTCATAAGAACGTAATTTCTATTTCAACTGTGGAGAAGATAAAAGAGTTGTTTCCCTGCAAGAAAATTTTATCATGTCTTGAATCACTGGAAGGACAGACACTGGGCTATGGACAGGGTTGGTATGGTGTACTGCACAAGGAAACTTGTTTTATGCTGCACTGCTCAGAGATTCCAGCATCTAAAGAGACACAAGATTACCTGTACTACTGCTGAGTGTTAGCTCTAAAAAATTGCATTTTAAATGATACCTTAAAAAATCTAAGTGGCTCTCTACTGGGATCATAATGAATAGTGCCCTTTTCCTGAGACATTATTTAACATAGTTAGTACAAATGAAACATAACTATCCCTTCTGTGCAGGTCTGACATTTTCGTGTGAACTTGGGTATACACAGATGTAAAACTAAACTCATGTTACAACACAGGTATTAGGTCTTAGCCCACAGGAAACACCAGATAATTAAAGTTTGCTTATACATCTTCCTTAGAGACTTTTCTTTTGTTCTTGCCTGTATGTTGCTCACTTTATTAGTTTTATCTTTTCCTCTGAAGCACCTAATTATTCTTGATTTAATCCTACCTATATAGAGACCCTATGTCTTCAAAGGGAAAGTTTTTATATTAAAACTTTTAGGTGCTGTTTCATTGTCTGTTAAAGCGTGTTTCTACTTCTTGTAATAATAGTTGTAATCTAAGTGATACTAAAGGACGTTTAAGACTTTGTTCCTTATAGAGTCATACCTCGGTGCACTGCAACTTCTCCATCGTGACCTCACCAAATTGTGCAAATTTTCCGCCGCGGGGCCTTTCAACGCACGTGCAGTACCTTTGCTTCACTGAGGGGTGGCACCAGTGCTCCCTGTGGGGGGGTGACTGGCCCAGCCCCACGAGGATGGCACACAGTGCCTCCTACTCGCGGTGGCATTTATAGTCCCACAGCACCATGCCTGGTCCCTATCATGGAGGGCTTACGCTGCAGAATGCCTCAGGGCACACAGGGCATTTTACTCCCATGTAGGGAAGCATCAGTGCTGCCTTCCTACAGTATGCCCCAGAGGGCCACTGAGACCCTGTGCAGCACCGCCACAAGTCACGCTGTCCCGTTACTCTAAGCCTAGCTGGGGAACTGACCTCCGCTGGGTGTGGGGCCACCATGGGCACTCCAAAGGTTCTAATGGCAGTTTGATACATAACATTAAACTGCTTTGAAAGTCTGTATAAAAGCTTCCACAGCCGCCCACATACTGGCGCAGTGCTTATGATCCTCCATAGGATCTGCGATCAGAGTGTGATGCCCGCTTTACCCCTCTGCCCCGCCGATGTGTTTGTGCGGAGTGCCTGTGAACAGCGAGTGGGCAGTGCCTATGTGCATGTGTCTGTGTGCTACTGTTTCCATGGCTACTAGTGGGGAAGGCGATGTGGTCTGTGCCCAGGGACTGTATGCCTGGTGCACCTGGTGATGACATAACCCCAGGGAAAGTGCCAGACAAAAGTAGGGCTGGGCTGGCCACGATAGTGCTGGGGCAAGTGCTGTGTACTGGGACAGGGCAGTGGCGGGAAATGGCTATGCCGCCGCAGCTGCTGCACCAGGAGGAGGCTTCTGTTCTCCCATGCTCTCCCCCCACCACAGCAAGTTTGTGCGGTGGCAGCTGCCCAGTGGCAGCTGTGGAAGCGACAGTGTGGCCGAAGAGAAGCCCAGGGATTCTCCAGGGGTGTCCCCAGGAAGAGACAGCTCAGAAATGCTTCCCTTTGTGCCCCTGTGCTGTGAGAGCCCGTGGAGAGGAGTGGAAAATGCTCCCCAGTGCTCCTGATTGTCTGGGTGTGGAGTGATGGGTTTGGCCTGTATGCAGATTAGACGGTCCATGAGACCCCCAGGAGACCCACTCCTTGTGACTACAGAGGTTTTTCCCCTTTAACTGCAGCGGCTATGATGCATCCACTGGTCCTGAGTGCACCAGTGGTGGTTGTATGGACCCAGAAGAACTCTGCTTCCCCGTGTCACAGTGGGGGAGGGCATGGAGGAACAGAAGGCTCCTCCTGGTGTGGCGGCCCTATCCCAACACACAGTGCCTGGCCCATGGCCAGCCCAGCCCCATTTTCCTGGGGCAATTTCCCTGGAGATACGCCTATCACCAGGTGCACCAGGCGCTGGATGTGCAGTCCCTGGGCACACACTGTGCTTGGGGCTTGGCTTCTGCTGCTATCGGTATTGCCTACCCTGCCTGTAGCCATGGAAACAGCAACATATAGGCACACAGATGCACATGCACACAGGTAATCCCTGCTCACAGTTTGCAGGCACTCCCCAGAAAGGTGCTGATGGGGACAAAGAGACAAACGTTCGAGAGCACACAGGAGTGGGCAGGGCAGAGGGGGCAGACAGCACTAATGCATCTCTGCATGGGGCCCCGTGCACTCTGAGGCATGCCGCGGCTTAAAATAATTAAAAATGACAGCGCGAATTTCCAAGGTATGACTGTATTTATGTCTGTGTGTATACACATGCATATGCACGCACATAAGTCAGGTATTTATAGATCATCATAATAGATAGTATAGGAGACTTTCTTTATTTCCCTTTTATTTTTTTAATCCTTGTCCCTTTTTTTTCTTTTTCTCAATTAATTTGTTCTTCATTTTCCAGACTAGACTAATTTTTTTTCTATTTAAAGTGTTTATAAACACCCCCATGTGGAATAAGTTTCTCTAGTATTTTTGTGTGTCCCTCTCTAAATAATTTCTTCACCCCAGGCATTGTATATGATTCTCTTCCTTAATACAGTGATCCTCTGCACAGTCGCGATCCACATACTCGCTGTTGATTTTCCAGCGAGCTGTGGGACCTGGTGCATGCACAGAACCTACCATGAACCCAGTCTGCTCACGAATATGTAAATTGGTCCCAGCTGGGACCTGGCATGGCACGGCTTGGATGCATTTAGTGTAAATGTATGTTTTTGCATGGCTGGAATTGTCCTCCGCCGGACTACAAGACGGGGTGATGGGACTGACATTGTGTGTGTCTGTACGTGAGAGTGGAGGGGCACCCTCCCCCGTCCCATGAACCGGGGCGGGGGGAGCAGGCACCCACGCCATGCCGGGATGGGCAGGAAGGAGCTGGAACAGTTACAGAGGCAACAGGGGCCCTCGGAGTGTTTGCATGTTTGGCATTGTTCTCTGCCAGATTGCAGGAGGGTGCCGGCATTGTCTGTGCCTATGCGGGAGCGGGAGGCACCTTTCCTCCCACCCCAGTGGCCCCCACAGATCCCCCTGAGGCACCCTTTGTGGCTGGGGTGCTGAAGGGAAGAGTGGACTCACAGCTCCCGCTTCCCGCACCCACGGGGCAGCCCCCTTGCTCCCTCCGCACCATTCCGGCAGCACTGCTTTGTCCCCTGTGTGTAACACTGGCCCCCAAGAGGTAGCTGGGTTCACAGACTGAAAAACCTTAAAATAAATACCAACAACCCCCCCAAAATGCTGGCTGCCAGCTCCCAATCAGAGCTGTACAAGTTTATGTGAGTGCGAGGCAGGTCCTGGTGCAGCACAGGAAGCGGGGAGGACTCGGAGCACGTGCCACAGCCTGAGTCACATCCCGCAATGGACCCTGGTGGTGGGAGGGGAGCCGGGACAGGATGAGCCCTGCACTCCCTCCCTGCCTGCTAGAAATGCGTCTGTTTTCTGCCTACCCACACAAAGGTGTTCTTCCAGGAATGCACAGTAGATACATAAACTTTTACAATGGAATAAAACTTGCAGAACAGGGAACCTTCTAATAGAAACTCTCGAGAGCATTTCCACAGTCCCGACCCCGGCTGCTGCTGTCCCCTCCCCCTCTGTCTCCCATTGGCCACCCGGGTGCTGCTCTGCTGTGTGATTAGCCACGTCAGCTGCTGCTCTGAGATCAGACAGGACAACAGACCAACTGTAACACAGTGTCCTGCCTCCCTCTGTCTCCCATTGGCTGCCCTGGCGCTGCTATCTCACGCTCTGGCAGCTGCTTCTGACAACAGATCTCTGTAAAACTGTGTTCCAGCTCTCCTGCTGCTGCCGGCTGCACACCGCTCTGCAGCTCTCCTAAGGGCTAGTCCCGGTGGAGGCTCGGGAAGGGCAGTCGCCACACCCCTCCTCCTTTGTGTCCGCAGTCAGGCAGGTCCTGTGGCCAGGGCCCAGCGGAGCCCAGGGGCCGCCCTTGTCCTGGCCCCTGTCCCCACCCCAGCCCTGGCCCCAGCCAGCACCCCGCTGCTAAACGCAGCAGCCGCCCGCCCCCCTCACCGTAGCACAGTCATGTCGGGCAGCACCCATGCAAATGACATGAGCCACTGTTTTTCCAGATATTTGTCATCTCTGTTGTTTCCAAAATTTGCTTTTGAATTGGAACTGTCCGCTCAGTACATGAAAAGACAGTTATAACCTCATTATGGTGCAGTATGAAACTACTCTGAAAAAAAAAATTAGGACTTCTAAACTTCAGCTGAACTCTTGTACTTATTTGCCCATAGATTACTTTTTTGTTTTTACAGAAGTCACCTGGGAAAGCTGGCTCCAATCTGTTTTGTCAGACAGGTCTTCAGTCCTACTCAAGCAGTCTCTGAAGCTCATGCTTCACAACTGAGACTTGGGCTTATTTTGTTTTAGTGTTGGGAGTTTTCACTATTCTAACTCTTATCATTCCCAGAAAATGTCTATAGCTTATACATCTAGTGTAATTGTACCAAAGAGCAAGAATAGAAAGATAAGGACAGGTGATACTCTGAAAGAGAAGTATAATGAAATCTTCTGCATTATAACAAAATCTATGATTTTATTTTACCTGACATTTTTACAATCTTAATAGACCTGAAACGTTTAAGTGAAGACATTATATAACCATGGAAAAAGAGTTTAAATGACTTTAGCTCTAAATGCGGAAGTATTACATCATAGTGGTGCTTTGGTGAATATGACTGAAGCATTCTAAAAGCCTGAAAAAGTAAAATATCTAATATAATTTTTAAATTATTAACATAGAAATTACATACCGTGTATGTAATACACGTATACATAGTGTGTATGTATTACACACCGTGTATGTAAAATATGTAAATCTGAGCCACAAGGGATGCTCAGATCCAAACTACCCTTGTGTCAGTGGACGTGGCTGTCCAGACTCCTGGCTGCAGGGAATGCCTGAGCCTGATGGTTGACCAGGAGGACAGCCTGCAAAACATCTGTGTCCACTGTGAGCTGGTAAATGACCTGTTCTCCATGATAACAGAACTGAAGGAAGCGGTGGAAAAGCTGAGAAATAATCAAGGGAATGCAAGGGAAGTTGAATTGGGAGACGGTGCACTCCCAGCCTTTAGGGACTCTTGGGAGCCAGAACATCCACATACACCTTGCATTCCTCAACATGAGGTAGGAGAAAGAAACCTCGAGGCTGAGGGAGAGTGGGAACAGGTCTCCTCACATGGGGATAAGGCATCCCTCTCCTGTCCACCACCACCCTTTCAGATGCCACCCTACAAGTTACCCCTACAGAACAGATTTGGGGTTCTGGATTTTGGAGTTCAGGAGGATCACAGAATCACAGAATACTATGAGTTGGAAGGGACCCACAGGGATCATCTAGTCCAACTCACCATCTAACTAACACCCGTACAGAGACCGC
>WEKX01005640.1:161806-172608 GCA_013390025.1 Pitta sordida | reverse complement strand
ACCAAAGGGCAATGCCTGCTTGGTCCAACTCTGCTGGTGTATAAAGCTGAAACAGTTTGCAGGCATCCACCCCCGTCCAGAAGCATGTGTGCACAGCACTAACAGCAACATGCAGACAGTGCCTAGTTTTATATATGAGCTTTGCAGTTAAAAACATCTTGTTAATAATCAAGCCAAAAAATTTCCAGCAGCAAAGGGAGAAAGGTTAAACTCCCAGCAAACACCCCTTGTAAATAACATTAGGTTGTCTACAATAGGAAGAAGGAGGTGAGGAAACACTCCATAATTTTGAGATTTACATTTCTTTTTCTTAACTCTGTATACCCAAAAAAGGACCTGATTGGTATTTTAACATTTGGTGCAAATAACTCTTAGTAAATAAAGTACAGACACACATTTCACATCCATAACAACAAATCCCTGCACACGTGTAATGTTGAAATAACTTACCTCGTGTACAGTCTAAGTCACTCTCAGCCCTCAGTGGCTTTGCCTTGAGATTATATAAATCTGTAGCCCCTCCTACAAAGAGAACTGCCAACAGCTCTCTGGGAATGGGAAACTCCTCCCTCTTAAGTAAGTAAAATTATTAGCTCTGTTTAGTTACTTTTCACCTACGGAAAACAAATTCTTGAATCACGCTGACTATGAACAAATATAAAAGAGGGGAGAGGTCATGATCACTGGTACCTTTGTGTCAGCACAAAATAGCATGCCTCCTATTTTCATTGTTTATCATTCTTTAGTAGCCTACTGGTTAAAAATGATCATGACAGCTGAACCTTACACAGTTTAAGACAATACTGTTATACCGATCAGACTTATTTTAATATTTGATGGCTTTTTACTTTTAACTGGTTGCTGCTTTCCAGAAGTCACATCAACTAATTTGGCTTGAATCCTTTGTAAGCTTCTGTCCCTTCCTTAGTGATGGGGAACACTCCTTCAGGACATTTTCAAGTAATTTCATTCCTGGCCATAATTTCCGGTCAAAAATATTTCTCTGAATTTGAACTGGTGAAAACACTCACCCAAAGAGAACTGTAGGAGACAATGAATGAAATAGAAGGCAACCTGCCATCTACACTCCTGATGCTTTTTTCTGATAACTGTATTATTGATTTCAAAAAGCTAGTGCAGCATAAACTCCCGTGAACCATCCTCCCTATCTAATCTTGCTGGTTAATACTGTTGTAGCCACCACTTGCACTCAAGGTCAACATCTCTATAAAAGTCTGCTGAATTGCGTAACTGCAAACTGGGATATTTTTCTCTTGTTACACAAGGAGGTTGTATGAATTGTAGTGTATCAAACAAAAAACATGAGTCGTTATAGTACAGGGAGCTCTCTCCTTCATGCCCTTCCTTTTCATGTACTTTGCTCTTTGTGACTGAAAACTATCCTCGTCCCATCAGTCTGCTCCACTGGTATTGTCTTTTAGGAGGTGCCTGGTCCCTGGATGGAACACGCTGTACCCTATATGGCACATGAGGAGAGCCAGGCTGACCAGAAGGGGACTCCTCATCGACAGCACCTCTTGTAGCCCCTTTGTTCATGTTCAAGCTCTCTTCTTTCTTATGTCCTCTTCTGACATTTTGGGAGTTTTTTCTGTCCAGGAGATCTAAGCCTGCAGTGGGGTCACCTATGCAGATATGTCCATGCAAACATGTGTGCTCCACATCTCTTTCCTGCATTTGCTGCTCTGTATCATGATGGCCAGCCCTACAGAGGTGTCACAGACACCTCTCTGCTAAGTGCAGCAGAACCCCATGCCTGTCATTGCTACAGAAACTGAACGTGTTTTGTTTAACATCCACCTGAAAATAATTTCTTCATATTTCATAATGAAACAGAACTCTCCATAGGAAACTTTCATTTGCATCCTTGAGAAGTAAGTGCTTTCCCCTCTAGGCTTCCAGGAGTGATGACTTCTCCTGTTACCAAACTTTTTTTCCAAGAGGAACAGATGCAACTACACTGCTGGAAACAGCATTTTTAGACAGACACGACTCCTGATGCAGCATCTAGGATAAAGTGGGAGATTGAAGCTGTTCCTGCATAGATGTGTGCACTATAGTGCATCCAGTAGTGTTTCACAAACTCAAACTGACTCTTAATAAGCCTGGCTGGATTAATAATTTGTAGGCCTGGTCATGATAAACTCCAGGAGATATGCTGGGTGTAATGACTACTCCGACAAAGACTTGACATTCATTGTGTCAGTGGACCGTAAGGTAAGAAAACATGACTTCAAGCATGTAAGTTAATGATTGTGTAGTCAACTTGAGTAAGCTCATCTCACCTAATTTTGGGGTTGCCTACATCTGGTCCAGCTCTCTAGTCTCACTTCAATTTAAACATAGTTATGAGGAATCCCTTACTGTAGATACACGTGATCTACAGCTGATATCTGAACTACTAAAAATGATTCTGTCACATTTGAGGCAGTTACAAGTTAAGATAAAGGGAATAGCTCTATCCTTCCCATAGGGACAGTGGAGGGGAGCAGAACTCCTGAATGTGATCAATGCCAACAAGTACATTTCTTGCCCTATCAGTGGTTTCTGTCAAAATTTCAACATAGTTAGCAGCCTAAGTGACAAGTCCAATACAGTCCATGTCCCAACTTAACAGGGCTTCTAGACATGTCACTTCACTGAGTTTGTACCAGGTTAATTTCCAAAATTCTCATTTCCTTTTCTCTACACTTATGTCATTGCAATATTAAACATCGGATTTTGTTACTGACATCACTTGGAACAAAGCTGCCTTTTATGCAGATGCTTCTCTGGCACATCAGGCTCCTTCACAAGGCTTTTACTATCTGCTCTAAGTATATGTAAGCCCTCATATTTTTATTTTAATGTTGGTGGAATATGTACCCCTGTCGCTCAGTGTTCTGTCCTAAATGTGTGTCAATAAATCACTTCTGTCTTACCTGATACTGAAAACAGCTTGTGCTTCTTCCAGGGCATTTCATTCTCAAGAGGTAATATATTTATAACCCACATGTGAAACACTGTTAAGATCATACACAAGGTTTGAAATAATTGATTTATGAAGAAAAATAATCTCTTTTGCAAGGAAAACTTCACAGAGAAATCTTAAAATATCCAATTCACCCAAGAGCCTTGGTTTAAAGACGGTAACTTTAAACAAGTCTACTTTTTTAAAGGATGAGTGATGCAGCAAGTCATCTTCTCTTCCAGAGCTCTTATGTGAAGCTCATTTTCATGCAGAAAATTTCTCCAAGTTGTATTTGAACAATACTAGCACTGCATTAGCCTTTTTGCAAATTAAAAAATTCCCTGCTCTACAACTAGTTCTTTGCTTCCTATGCTCCTTTGGTTTTGTATTTTGCCAAGCATTGGATATCAATAAAGACAAAGCTACTGTTGTATTGCCAAAGTAAGAGAATGCTTTATTGCTGGTTAGGGTTGTTTACTGTTTTGGGGAGGGGGGTTAGCACTGCTTTTAAGTACAACAACACTAATTTGCTGAGCTTCCTACTTCCTTTTCCCTTGGTTTCGGGTTGGTGTTTTGGGTTTTTCTGCCCTGCAGTACTTTGGGTCTCACCAAAGGTAGCAAGACTTTCATTTCTTAAAAACCTTCAACACAGTTTCTACATAATGGGCATCGGGCGGGGGTTTCCTTGGGCTTCCAGGCTGCAGGAACTTCTTAATTGTAGGCATATTGCTCATTTTGGTTTTAAAAGCCTAAAAAAAAAAATTCCAGTCAAAAAAAGTGGTTTACAGCATAGAGAGGTGATCCATTCAGGATTACCCTGTATCTCCTGATTACAGGCCTGCTCATGAACAAAATTACCTGCAACTGAGGAAAACCTGACAGTACAGCAGGAATTTTCTCCTCCACTGCTAAAATGGCTTCAATTAGCTGAACATCTGCCCAGCTGAATTTGTTGCCCACAAGAAAGTCTTGTCCATGTTGTTTCAAAACCTGGAGAAGACAGAAGAACATGAGCTGCAGATGAGAATGGGACATATGTTGCCTGAAAGCTAAACCTCACAGCCCAGATGTAGAGCTGAAGACAATTATAGTTGAAAATTTAGGGTGGAGTTTTTAGCTGGAAGCTGTGAGTCTAAATCAATTCACTGTTGTTGGAAGGGAAAAAATTAACTCTTGTTCATGTTCTAGTACACAGACAACAAACTGGTCACTCAGTACTGATGAACAATGAAATGATGCACTGGGAATAGAGCACATGCTTAAGTAGACTAGTAATTAGAGTCAATAATTAGAAATATGGCTAATAGATGAACTAATGAGCAACTTAGAGAACTTAAAAAAGTGCCATTTGGCTATTTCATTGAAATTTGTGTTCAATGTTGGTACCAGAAAGCAAATTTGGAAATGTAGAATTACAATAGCTAACCAAGGAAAATCCCTGCCTTTGGGAACAGGTTATTATAATCGTATTAACTTCCAAGATGTTCATATTTTACTAGTTTTCCATCCAAACTAGATAAATGTTACAAAAGTGGGAAATGTTGCCAGATACATGAATCATCTGTTGTTTTTGAAAGTGGGATGTGCAGAAATCTATGATTACGTTTTACTAAAGTACTCATAATCACTCTATTTGATTTATTTGCTAGGGCTTTTTGACCTCTTCTAGTAAAAGTGTTTCAAATGAAATTAAGAAGAGCAGAGGTGCTCTAAGCAAGTATAGAACTATTCTTCCATCAAGAAAAGAAATCATGTGTGCTTGCTTTTACTTCAGTGAAAAGGGTTGCCGTACAGCTGAGAACATATTGCTTTGCAGTTGTTCCAGTTCCACAGCCCTGACAACAGAAACCAACAAATTCCTATTTGTTGGCAAATGTGCTGCTGTATTTCTCCTTCTTTGAGACAGCCAAGAAAGGCAAGGATTTAGAACTGACCTGCACTACAAACATGTTCTTATTTTAAGGAAATTTGTTTTATCATTGTGAAAACAATATACAGTAAATACATCCTTGTTTTCACCTACCTTTTCAAAGACTGGGAAGTATCTATTAGTTGCCCTCTCCTTTATTGAGTCAAGATTTTTGTCCTTTGCATCAGGTGGCGAGAAAGGAAACATCAAAATCATTTGCATCAGATCTGATATTCCTTCCACATACATGTCGATCCTATTAGTCAGGGGAAAGACAGTAGGAAAGAGTACAGAAGTTCTAATTTGTTTTCCACTTAACTAAGGTGACTTATAGAAATTTTATACCACCAATATAGTGCCAATTTTCACAGCCAAAATTAAGGACAAAGGAAACCTAAATATTTTTCAGAAAGAATAAAAGCCTTCTTCTGTTTAGGAGCATTTCAGAAGCAGTGGTTAAAACTTATTGTGTTAGCCTTTCTCATGCCTTTATACTGGATTTACAGGATAGAATTTGGTTTATATAATGCATCGATCAAATAACAGGTTACTCATTAAGTGAAAAGAGGTGTTACGTACAGGGCTCTCTCCTTCAAGTCTTTCCCATAGAGATTGTATTTTCCTGCTATGTAGCTGAGGATGGCTCTGGTCTGCACCATCTTCATCCCATCGATCTCAACCAGGGGCACTTGCTGGAACAGCAGGAGTCCATCTAGGGTAGAGAGTTGATGGAAAGTCTGTTAGTTCCTCCTAGACTGCAAGCTGGACAGGACAGCAAGAGACTGAGCACATTTCTCTTCCAGTATGGAAGATCACTGATCTCTGACGTCTTGCCCTCAGTGTAAAACTCCATGCAGTAAACTAACTTTGTGGCAAAGATCAAATAGCCAGTATCACACTACAGTAGCTACATCCCCGCAGTGCAGCTGGCCCCATTGCCAGAGCTGCACTGGCTGGTGTGAGCCGCCACTGCTTGCTTCTTTGCACCTCTGCATCCTCCCTCATGCTGGCAGAAAAAGCCTGAACCAGCACTTTCAACACAGGGAATAAGAGGAGAATAAAGTTGTGCATTAAATCTTAACTAAAATAAAATTATTTTGAATGCAGATCAATTTCCTGTCAGAGATAAATATAAGAAGAAAGAACGAGATGGGTAGCACTGCAACAAGACCAAGCTGCTAGAATAAAGGAAGGGGTCAGGCCACTTAAAACATCACAAACCTACACAGCTTGAGGAAGAGACCATGACAGCTGTTGGTGTTTAACTAAGTTTTACACAGTCACTCCAGGACAGAAGTTGAAGTGCTCCCATAGATTTTCATTATAGGCCTATCCTCAGTTTCATTCCACAACAATTTAGGCCTATTGAGAAACATCTTTGTAGTCACCTGTTTTCCACTGATGTTGGTAGGAGCATTTGTCTAAGCCTTCAGTGAGGCAACTCTGAGGGCTAAATTGATAGAGATTTAGCATTGCAAAGTCATTCTACTCTAGTTTTCTGCTGGAACCTGGGCAGCCTGTGGCTGTACAGATTGCGCCAGGCTAGTCAGCCCCCAGGCCAACAGGTAGTCTACCGAGGTCAAAGCTATTTAACTCTTTCAGCCTACAAAACAGCTGTCTGTCTTCAAGGTGCTGATTTATGGAACAAACCCCAAGACTACAAAGAGTTTTAGAGTAGGCATGTCTTTAATAGCAACGTTGCAAGGTCGGGGGAAAATTCCTTTGCCCGCCCTAACAACTAACATCTCAGGCACCCACTATATGCTACATAATTACACATACTCATTAAAGAAAACATGCATAAACATTAAGTATTCAAGGATAGGAGTGGTTTATGTAGATTAGTGTCCAGTGTCTCTTTAGCATAAGTTTCCTCCCAGTCTCCACCCCGGTTCCACCTCTCAAATGTTCATTTGGGGGTCTTTGAGACTGAAGTAAGAAGTCTTCCTCAGACGAACTTTTGAACTCGTCTAGATCTTTCAGTGTTTGGCATCCTTTCCAAGTGCTAATTGCTTCTTCCTTCCACTAATTGCCTATACCATCTACATCAAGCAGGGGAGTTTCCTTTCCAGTCTTGCTGGGATGAGGAGTGTACAATTTACAGTCCAGCTCGCTGTCCCTGTTATCTCTTGGCAGTCCATCTCAAGGTTGAGAAAACCATTATCCTTATAAAAATGTTTTCATTAGTTCTAACCACACTAATCTACAAAATACAAAAGTGATACATACATAACCACACTGATATAATGTGACTTGTGTTACTAACAAGACCTTATATACTTTTACAAAATACAAAATTGAATAGATCTTCTATTCAGTGCCCGTTGGGAACTGTTCCTGGCCCAGGCATCATCCTGACACTGTTAGGGCATTGCTTAGAGAACCATCAGCTGGTATGGGCCACTGTCAAACCTGGACCAGTCTAATGATGTGGTGATGTCTAAACACAGAATACCCTGTCAAAAAATGTCAGTAGTGAGGAGAAAAAAAATTAGAGGGAGAAGTAATGTGTGTTTGGCAACTAGTCTCTTCTCTCCCAAGGCTAACATGAAGTCTTTGTGGTTTCTTGCTTTAACCAGGTCAGGCTTTCTATAGTATGTCACAGGGCCTACCACAACAGAAACTAGCTGTCCTGGAGATTCTGGGGCCCCATCAGCCTTCTATTTATAGGCTTATCTCACTGCCTTGAGAAAAAATAGACAGGTATATTTGTATTTATCAACAGCTCAGGCCAGCTGGTTGACCACATTCACTCAATTCCACTCCTTCCACCTATCAAGCATGATGGTTATAGTATCTAAATGACATCTTGGTAATGGCCCTTGGTCTGAGATAACTCCCAAATGATGGCTAGGAATTGCATGGGGTGTGCTATCTGCCATTGATGAAAAATGTGCCAGGAACCACGCTAATAGTTCAACAAATTATTAAAATGTATTGAATAGAAACAGAATAGAATAAACATGGTCACAGAAGCTATGGCTTTTAGCTTATAGGAGTTACTTGGCACTAGAAACACAGGTTGCTCAAAATTAGTATTGCAGTATCCAAGTTGTGCCCCTAGAAGTTTCTGCTGCTTTAAATAAACTATTTTAAACCACAAAATTAGATACATTGGAGAAACATTTGGAGGAACTAAGCCACAGGTGTCAGGACTCTTACCTTTGATTAACTTGTCATACTGCTCTTTCGTTTCCAAAAAAACTTCTTCAAACTGGAAGAGGAGAGAGAATACTGTTACACTTCTGTATTTAAACATTTTTCTCCTTTAAGTGACTGCATATAGCCATGCACAGAGCACTGAGTCAAGGAAAACATAATGTGCCAGATATTCAACTGTGCTGTATGAACACAGATGTTTTGAGGATCCCAAACACACCTTGACAGCTGATGGGGAGCAGAAGATTCACTGACTCAGAAATAACCTAGATGCAGGTAGAAACAGAGTACAGGCATCTACAACATCAAGACAGGTTGGAGCCAATGCCAACGGAAGCAAAAGGGAAGTAAAATATTTCTAACCCCACCCAAGTCAACAACACTCTTCTGTTTAGACATACTGTAACTGCAATTATTAAGACTGAGTTAAGGTCGTTTTGCATCACTACCGAAGTCAGATTCATCATAATAGCGCAAAATGTAGACTTCCTTAAAGGGCCTTAAAGTCATTAATTCACAGGATTGATACTAGCCCTAATAAAGTCTAAACTCTGCTGAGTTTGGGTCCCAAGTTTCACCATCAAACAAGGTAGTTACAAGAATGTGCCACTGGCCATATGAATTCAGTCACCCTCATGCAGCTGTTTAACCTCCACATGCATGTTAAATTGATCCTTATAGACCAGTTGAGAACACCAATCTTTAACACTGTACCAAATGNAGTACAGAAGTTCTAATTTGTTTTCCACTTAACTAAGGTGACTTATAGAAATTTTATACCACCAATATATTGCCAATTTTCACAGCCAAAATTAAGGACAAAGGAAACCTAAATATTTTTCAGAAAGAATAAAAGCCTTCTTCTGTTTAGGAGCATTTCAGAAGCAGTGGTTAAAACTTATTGTGTTAGCCTTTCTCATGCCTTTATACTGGATTTACAGGATAGAATTTGGTTTATATAATGCATCGATCAAATAACAGGTTACTCATTAAGTGAAAAGAGGTGTTACGTACAGGGCTCTCTCCTTCAAGTCTTTCCCATAGAGATTGTATTTTCCTGCTATGTAGCTGAGGATGGCTCTGGTCTGCACCATCTTCATCCCATCGATCTCAACCAGGGGCACTTGCTGGAACAGCAGGAGTCCATCTAGGGTAGAGAGTTGATGGAAAGTCTGTTAGTTCCTCCTAGACTGCAAGCTGGACAGGACAGCAAGAGACTGAGCACATTTCTCTTCCAGTATGGAAGATCACTGATCTCTGACGTCTTGCCCTCAGTGTAAAACTCCATGCAGTAAACTAACTTTGTGGCAAAGATCAAATAGCCAGTATCACACTACAGTAGCTACATCCCCGCAGTGCAGCTGGCCCCATTGCCAGAGCTGCACTGGCTGGTGTGAGCCGCCACTGCTTGCTTCTTTGCACCTCTGCATCCTCCCTCATGCTGGCAGAAAAAGCCTGAACCAGCACTTTAACAGAATCACAGAATATTCTGAGTTGGAAGGGACCCACAAGGATCATCGAGTCCAACTCTTAACACTGTGTCCCTGGCGGAAATCAAACCCGGATCTCCCACACGCCAGGTGGGGACACTTACCACTGTACTAAAGTGGATTTTTTTCAACACAGGGAATAAGAGGAGAATAAAGTTGTGCATTAAATCTTAACTAAAATAAAATTATTTTGAATGCAGATCAATTTCCTGTCAGAGATAAATATAAGAAGAAAGAACGAGATGGGTAGCACTGCAACAAGACCAAGCTGCTAGAATAAAGGAAGGGGTCAGGCCACTTAAAACATCACAAACCTACACAGCTTGAGGAAGAGACCATGACAGCTGTTGGTGTTTAACTAAGTTTTACACAGTCACTCCAGGACAGAAGTTGAAGTGCTCCCATAGATTTTCATTGTAGGCCTATCCTCAGTTTCATTCCACAACAATTTAGGCCTATTGAGAAACATCTTTGTAGTCACCTGTTTTCCACTGATGTTGGTAGGAGCATTTGTCTAAGCCTTCAGTGAGGCAACTCTGAGGGCTAAATTGATAGAGATTTAGCATTGCAAAGTCATTCTACTCTAGTTTTCTGCTGGAACCTGGGCAGCCTGTGGCTGTACAGATTGCGCCAGGCTAGTCAGCCCCCAGGCCAACAGGTAGTCTACCGAGGTCAAAGCTATTTAACTCTTTCAGCCTACAAAACAGCTGTCTGTCTTCAAGGTGCTGATTTATGGAACAAACCCCAAGACTACGAAGAGTTTTAGAGTAGGCATGTCTTTAATAGCAACGTTGCAAGGTTGGGGGAAAATTCCTTTGCCCGCCCTAACAACTAACATCTCAGGCACCCATTATATGCTACATAATTACACATATTCATTAAAGAAAACATGCATAAACATTAAGTATCCAAGGATAGGAGTGGTTTATGTAGATTAGTGTCCGGTGTCTCTTTAGCATAAGTTTCCTCCCAGTCTCCACCCCGGTTCCACCTCTCAAATGTTCATTTGAGGGTCTTTGAGACTGAAGTAAGAAGTCTTCCTCAGACGAACTTTTGAACTCATCTAGATCTTTCAGTGTTTGGCATCCTTTCCAAGTGCTAATTGCTTCTTCCTTCCACTAATTGCCTATACCATCTACATCAAGCAGGGGAGTTTCCTTTCCAGTCTTGCTGGGATGAGGAGTGTATAATTTACAGTCCAGCTCGCTGTCCCTGTTATCTCTTGGCAGTCCATCTCAAGGTTGAGAAAACCATTATCCTTATAAAAATGTTTTCA
>WEKX01005640.1:110101-161466 GCA_013390025.1 Pitta sordida | reverse complement strand
TTGTTCAGTCTGGAGAAGAGGAGGCTGAGGGGAGACCTTATCGCTCTCTACAACTACATGAAGGGAAGTTGTAGGCAGCTGGGTGTCAGTCTCTTCTCTCTGGCTACAAGTGATAGAACAAGAGGACACAGTCTTAAACTGCGTCAGGGGAGATTTAGACTTGACATTAGGCGGAACTTTTTCACAGAGAGGGTGATCTCTCAGTGGAATGGGCTGCCCAAGGAGGTGGTGGAGTCACCGTCCCTAGAGGTGTTTAAGAAAAGGTTGGATGAAGTTCTTGGTGACATGACCTAGATATTAGGGTAGCGTGTTATAGGTAGGATGATGTGTTGGTTGTAGGATGGCAACAGGTCAGGTTAGGTAACAGGATTGACTAGATTAGATTAGGTAACAGGTGATAGGTTGGACTTGATGATCTCTATGGTCTTTTCCAACCTAACTTATTCTGTGATTCTGAGTCTGGGTCCCAAGTTTCATCATCAAACAAGATAGTTACAAGAATGTGCCACTGGCCAAATGAATTGAGTCACCCTCATGCAGCTGTTTAACCTCCACATGCATGTTAAATTGATTCTTATAGACCAGTTGAGAACACCAATCTTTAACACTGTACCAAATGTCAACCAACCTCCACACCAGCTGCTGCCAGCAGCCATCTTATGGGCTCCATTCGCCCCCTTCCATTCAGGTAGGTAAGCCTGGGCTTCCCCGACATGCTCCTGAGCTCCTGGTTCCCTGGAAACAATATTAAGCAGAAAACAGCATCTCTTAAAACTGGTGTAAGCACCAGTATTTCGAGTGGAGAGAGCACCTTTTATTCTCACTATGCCTGTTGAAGTTTAAACTTCATCTGGATTGAAACATAAAATGAGAGATGGACCAGTGACATCATTCAGCCTCTGCTAGAAAAGAAAAGGTGTGTGAATCTGTAAAGCATATCCCAGTGCTACTAGGGAGGTGTGCTATGATTATAAGCAAACACAGACATGTTTAAACAAGAGATAAGTTCCTAGCTACAGGGGGAACCTTGCTGCATTTTAAGACTATTACACCATGGAAAATCCTACCACCTTAATGAAGTCACTCCCTTACATAATTGACATCATCCTCAATGACAAGAAGGAAAGGAAAATATGTTTTACTGGTATGCTGAAATTTGTCTAGCTTTATTAGCCATATGTGCATTTTGCAGCTTCAACTGCAGTCCACTTCTTTCCTCAAAAAGGGGCAAATGAATGTTAAACATTTCCTTTATGCCATGAAACAGGATGAACTTCTTTGGCTGTCCTGCATGGCTACAGCCTGTTCCCTTGCTGCTTTTGGCAGTCTTGAGGTGTCCCTCAAAGCGAAATGTGGAACCTATCTGCCCTGGCTTCAGGTGCTCCCAGAAGTATCCCCAGGGCACAGGGGACCAACATGCCCAGGGAACCAGCACGTCAAGGCGGTTTGACACTTGGGACTGTGTGCAGCAGAGATAGCATGTTTATATTGGGCTGTTACAAAGGTAGGGACAACCAGCTGGACTGTATGAGCTGACACTTGAGTACAAGCATTTCAAAATTGCTCCTTGTTTCATTGCCCTAATTTCTAAAAAAACAGGACTGGCATTCCCCTCCACAAATATGTTTGTACCATACACTAGTGATTGGAAGAAAAAACCCCTTTAAAATAGATATCCTTATCACATCTTAATGGCTCAGAATAGAGTGTCTCAATTACAAAAACAATTTTACAGATAACCCCAGTTTTCAGAGCTAAAAGCCAAAGTTGCAATATCGTATCTGTCACACTTGGCATCTGCTTGACATTTCTCATTTGAATTGGGCTCGGTACACTCTAGTATATGTTTTCTTCCAGGCACAGTGCTTTGTAAGTGTATTTAAAATAAAGTACACTTGGAACATATTTTGTCAATACTTGATTTTAAAGAACACGATTGAGAGTTCTCCCTTGAGCAACTTCCATAAGAAGACAGTCATGTTACTAGAATAAATAGGGATATTTTGGGTAATTTAGTAAATATAATCCAAATGCCTATTAAGGAAAAAAGTATCACATCCAGTTTTAGAGTGAGTAGTTGTTTCTGATTACAGTGTTTTGCCTCCAGGACAGTGTTTAATTAATTGCTGCATGTTGTTTGACTACCTTTCACTGTAGGGCAGCTTATCTACATAGTTAGCTGCTGTGAACAAATTGATGCCTCTTCCTTTATCATATTTCTCAGATACACTGCATCCATATCATTTAGACACACATGGCCCCAACTTGTAATGTGCAGAAACTTAGAGAAGAAAGACTTTTCTTTTAACTCACAAAGCCAATGATTGCAATACCAAGCATATGGAAGTTAATCCTCTTGGAAAAACTACCTATTGCATGCAGAACAAAAGTAGAGGGAGTAGCATTGTACATGAACAAGAAATGCTATGGGGCATTAATTTATGTGAGAAGAGCAATGACAAATGGAGAATTAAAACTTGTCATCAGGGTCTTTTCTTTTTCAGTAACAGTAACTCTACTAGCTCTGAGTGCATTTTAGTTGTCTTAAGCTTCGAACAGGAGAAAACCCCCTTGGTTTTTGGTTAAAAGTCTCTCTAAATACATTCAGTGTACTTCATCTGCATTACCTGTACAGGGATCTGACAGCAGTAGCGTTATATACAGGCAGCTACTTTCAGTTCATGGGTCAGACCTAAGTGTTGCCCTGAGGGTTCAGTTTAGTCGCCCGTTTCTATGTGACCACTGACACCTGAGATTCCTTGAAGGTCAGCACATGCAACCCCCCACTTATGGGAAACTAGGCAACGCTTCCTACCTTAAATCATCAAACCTCTTCATCCAGACTCCTGAAGCCTTTTTGCATTTATTCGGGGAAAGATTCAGCTGACATAGCCAAGGCTCCCTCAGGACTTTGCTCAGACCTATACTGTTTTCATAGTTTTAGTAAAGACTTCCAGGATATAGTGTCTAAAAAAGTTGGTCCGCTTTTGATAAAGTATGTTGATACTTTATTAGTAACCAAGCAATCTTGTATAGGTGTCACCGCGCCTTACTGTTTGCCTTGGCTGAAAAGGTCTCTCCACATAAAAGTTACAATTTTTATAAGACAAGCGTAGAACATCTGGGTTATCTGCTAAAATCTTGAGCAAGAGGAGTAGTGTTTATCTGAAAACCGTATTAAAATACTTCAAAGTCTTTCAAGACCAGCTACTAAAAACAAGCACTTTTTTAGAAGCTGAAGGATTCTGCCAGTCCCGGATAACTCTTCAAGGAAACAGCAAAACCTCTCATACCAATTATAACCCAACATGGTGGAGAATCAGTGGATAATATACAAGGTAAAGACTTTCAAGCTTTTGAAGCAAGCTGCACTTACCATAGACTACGGTAAACTATTTACTTTGTTTGCATAAGAAAGGCAAGCAATAGCCTCCGGAATGGTAACTAACGTGCTGAACCCAAACACGCTACTCCTTTCACCTGGAGAAGCAACTCCACATCCTGACTGCGGAGTAACTGCTCATGAAGCATAAAAGGCTCAAGCAGACTTAACCCATGTGCTGTTTCTGAATCCCAGTCTGAAACTGTTTGCTGGTGGGTGGTCATATCAGAGTAGCAACTGGGATACGGGTTTATTCAATAATTACTATGAATGAAGCAGTGGAGGCTTCACCACTCAGTCTGAAGCTAAGTGCACAAGCAGCTGAATTAATTGCATTAGCAAAGGTCTACCAGCTGTACAATGTAATGACTGAAATATTTATGCTGATTCTTAATATGTATATGGAGTAAGCCATGCCACTGGGCAGTTATGCAAAACTAGTGGGTTTATAACTTGTAGTGAAAATAAAGTATCAAATGCTCCATAAATTAGTCAACTGTTAGAAGCTATAAAATTTGCCAGAAAAACTTACTATTATTCATCTGCCAGAGCACACCAGCAGAAGGACAAAAGAAGAGATAGAACATGGTCTAACAAACATTGCTGCTAAAGCCACAGCACTACCATCATACGAATCAATGTCATTCCTTGCTCCTGAAAAGAAACTTCTGACTACTTCTGCTAAAGAAATTGACTCTTGCAAAAGTTACAAGCAACCAGTTTCCCATGAAATGTGGAGAACAGTTGTGGAAAACCTTCCTATTTCTATAGGAAGCAATACTTGATTCCCATAGCAATACCTGATTCCCACTGCAAAAATGCCTCAGTGTCCAGGGGATTTGGGGACTACTGCAGTAGCCTAGACACTGCTGAGCAATTGGTTCATGCTAGGAATATAAGCTGCAGCCAAGTAAGTAACTGCATCCTGTATGCACTACCCTAACACCTAGCAAAGACCTCAACAGAAAGTTTGACTATACACAAATGTTTTTATTGCTTTTGTCTAAGCTCCTTATTTCCCTCCTATTTCCTAGTGAGCCTTAATAATATGCCTGTCCTGAATTTTCTCTGAGCAGGAATCTCAGTGATACAAGAACAGTTTAAGGGAACATGGTCTTCCAGAAACAGCAGTACCTGCATTCGGAGTAAAGCGCCCTTTACCCCTGCAGCTGAGATCGGAGTCCAGGATACTATACGGACTAACGTTCACACCCAAACACAGAAGATACTAACAAGATGCTAGAAGACTTGCACTATGTTCTCCCACCCACTTCCACATTCCCACACTTTGTCCTCTCAGCAGTTCCATGGCTGCCTTGCTCAGATCTGGACTGCACTGCAGGATTCCTTTCATAGTTAAAATACATCTTTCTTTGGCATTCTCTTTCCTGCAGGTGGTTAAGTAACAAGGAACCCATGATTAATCTACCTGGCACACAAACTACAGAGAACAGGGAATTTACATTACCCCAGCAGACGCCCTCATAAACTTGGAAGCAGCTTCACTAAAAATACTCAAATGCTTGAAGCAAAAGAAATTTTTAAGTTAGAACTTACCTCGTGACCTCAATTCGGTCTCCACCCAGCAAAGGCAGTTTCCCCAGGGCTGTTTAAACTTTGCAGTTTAGGGGAGTATCCAGCCATGCCCAATTAGAGACAAAAACTCCCAATCCTATTAAACTGACACTACTCCTCTTAAAGACGTATAGCTTTGAAAATTGACACCCAAGGCAGAGACTGACTTTCAGTTTGCTGATTTGACTAAACCATGACAGTAACCTCACAGTTTCTATAGTAGCTCTTTTGGAATTTTGGTGGTATTTTACTCAAATATAAGAAGGAAACACACTAAAACACTGAGAAAAAGTGTACGTTTTATTGGATCATATTTAGGGTAATACGTAGAAACAATTTAAAGAGAAACCACTTAAGTTTCTAGGTTTATGTATTTCACTACTTAGCAGTAAACTAGGTTTTTATTTTCAGTGCTGTATGGCACAGAAAATAAAATAAAATTCCAAATATGGAATAACAGTTCTCAATGACTTAGAAACACAGTATCAAACTTATTTAGTGATAACTTGATACAAAAAATTGATGAGCAGTTTTTGTCACAAATCACCCCATGTCTTAAGGCGATAGCATTAATTTTGGAAATTGAATTAGATTAGATAAACTATGATTTTCTTATCCCATTTCCATGAGAAGTAACTGTTTCAGCTTTTCTATCTATATTTCAGGTGAAAATACCAAAACTGAAAGTGGATGCAAACAAACATAAGGATAGCATAACAGATGGAAAATATTATTTCGGTGCCAAAGATCAGGTTCTCTCCTCTAGCATAGACCCACATGTGATGCTGGGCATCACCCTACACCCCTGCAGCAGATGCCAGTACAGCTAATCTGAAGATCTGTTCACAGAACTCATGCTGTTATCAAAATTGTATTTATCTGTCTGAAGCCACAGCACCTCAGGACAAAAGTCTCTAGGTAACTCTTGAGGAAATTCCTCCAAAGCTGCTACTTTCTTTTTCTTCACAGTTGGAGTTTTGTTATGGTTTCTCTGCCCAGCAACTGCTGGGAGTCTCTCCTAGAGGATGCACTTTCCATAGAGGCTTCTTGCAAATTGGTAATTTATGTGCTTCAGAGGTTGATGATGTCAGCAAAAAACAACTGTGTGGTGCTTCTTTACACTTTAACTGATTTTAACTCTCTTTTGAGTTCATCATTTAGTGAGTAAAGGATATTAAATGCATGCTTCTGTATTGTTTGTATGTCAAACCCAGTTACCACCAGGTTACCACCAAGAAAATTCCCACGAGTCAGCAGTCCAGTAGAGGCCCAGAACAGTTCCCAACAGGCAGCATTGATACAGCATCCTATTTTGGAAGGTCTGAGTGTGGTGCTAGCTGGAAGCAATGCCAGACAATGGCCCCCATATCCCTAAACTAATAATGTAGATGTGGCTAAAGCAGGAATGGGGCACATACAGGGATAGCTGTTTAAGAAAGGAACATTTATTCATACATGTCCAGGATGGCAGTACTGAAGCAAGATTAACCTATTTCTGCTTTTGAGGCCTTTGATATCAGCATGCACCTGCGCCCAAGAGTTGCTTCAGGAACAGTGATAACCGAAAAGCATGCAGGTGACTATTGTCTCTTTGTCCTCTCTGAAGTCTCAGATGCTGCCAATGGCATCAATAGGCTTGATGGCAAAGAAGAATGGGAGGAATAGGTCCCTGGTTTGAGGCTCAGGTATGAGAGGTCAAGCAAAGTGTTCTGATGCTTTTTGGATTTGCTGGACATGGCTACATCCAACTTTGATTGTTGTTCCCCTTCTACACATTCCTGTTTGACAGAAAGTCCTTCCTCCTTGTTCTCATTTTATTTAGCTTCCAGCACAGCCTTTCATAATATAATTACAAAGCTCCTTTGACATCTGAAGGTATTGTATCAATGAGGTTACTGCCATCTGTAACTT
This sequence comes from Pitta sordida, assembly GCA_013390025.1. Taxonomy (NCBI): domain Eukaryota; kingdom Metazoa; phylum Chordata; class Aves; order Passeriformes; family Pittidae; genus Pitta; species Pitta sordida. The sequence goes on along the minus strand of WEKX01005640.1, from coordinate 154,598 downwards.
GAATAGCTGTTCTGAACCTCTAGAGCAGAAAAGAAAATAAGTTTCTTTTATACATGATTTTTTAAGCCGCACCCATGAGTTTTTAGGTGCCACCTAAGTGATATGGGGTTGGGCATAGGCAGATTTTAAATATCGCATATACCATGCCCTGGCATGTCAGGTTCCCACTGTGCTCTGCAGACACACTTCCTTGTGCTGTAGATGAGACAAATTCAAAGTCTTCTCGAAATGTACCTACCTTCAATCCTCACAAACCACTAAGCAGCTGGCTTAGGGGTCAGCCTAATTACAGCATCCTCTCAGAGGTGGGCACAGGGTACGTCACTAACTGCCACTAAAGAATTAAACACAGGAAGGCAGGATGATCCTCCCCAAGTTGCTTACTGCACTCCTAAACTGAAGCACTATAGCACTGTGATAAAAATATTCGGAGTCCCTATGAAGTTAGAACAAGTCATGCAGCACTTAAACTTAGAATTGCTGCCAACCTTCAGTGCCTGCCCCGGTTCAGTCCAGGAAGCTTTACTGACTGCTGAAAGACAAGGTTCACCAAGCCGGTAGTCACCCTCATGCATATTTCTGCAAGCTGTGTGGCACTCAACCAGATCATTGGCACTGAAAAATCAGTAATCCTAATTCCAATTTATACCTATTGTGCTGCAGTTTTACAGAATGTTGTAATTTGGATTGTTTAGTCTTTATTGATTTAAGTACATCAGCATGGTCAAAGGGCTGATTATCTAGGCACGAGATAGACAAGATCAAGGTTTCAAAGCCAACTGAAAAAGAACTTTACTAGTACAAATTTCATTGTGAAATATTTATCTTAAATAGCTCATGTATTATAATGACATCATATTTTTATAGAAACTTGTGTATGTTTCCTTGGTCTGGTCTCAGTTTATGTGCAGTGTTACAACTGACTTCACTCCTTGGTAAAAAAATCTGTTAATGCTACAAGAGACTAGATGAGGCCCTTAGTGTTATGGTTTAGAGGATGTGATGATGTTTGGTAATAGGTAAGATAATATGTAAGGTAATTTTCTAAAGGTTGGACTTCATGATCTCAAAGGTGTTTTCCAAACTTGTTGATTCTGTGATTCTGTGTGATTCTTCATCTGGCTTCATCAGTGCTTTGTTTGCTGACAAGCTGGAGAAATTTCTTATTTGTGGAATGTTGCTTACTCTTGCTTTAAAAGCCTAAAATTGAAAACAATAGGATTACTAAGAATAGGGGTGGGGAAAGTTCTAATCACAAGCCAAAAAAAGTCTGTGAAATCATCCCATAGTGGCTCAGGGACATGGGAGGAGGCAGATATCAACAGCAGATGGTACAGCCTCAGAGAAAAGTAGGTCCAAGTAAGATAGAGATGAAAACCCTTCTCTGTCTCTCTTACTGAGACCACATGCTTAAAAAATAATTTATTTAATTTTTAAAATACAGTTGGGTCTCCTATATCACACACCCGCGGTCTTAATTCGGACCCGCGCAGCCCGACTTCTGCGTTGAATGGCAGCCACGCCGCCGCCGTCACCCACGCCCCTACCACCACCCAGGCAGCCCGAGCCACCACTGCTGCCCGTCCTGCTGCCTGGACCGTGGCGGCAGGTCGCGCATGCGCAGTTGCGAAACGGGTCTCCTACATCGCTAAAAAACCCTGCCACTAAGATCTGAAGCCACAGTATGGGGGGAGTGAAGTGCAAGAGGGCCGACTGTATATAATATATAATATATATTTTAATATATCTTTTGTAATTCACTTCTCACATGCATTTATCAATTCTGCTTTTTCTTTTTCTTGTCTTTGTATTTTACTTTGTTGGCTGTATTTCCTGATTCTCACTTGATGACATCTGCATTCTGTAAGAGTGCAAGGAACTGCCAAAAATTTTAACCTCTCTTCCTCAAAACTTGAAGTGAATACGTGTGTGTCACTATTTGATTTAATTACTTTCTGAAAAGGAAACATGGAAAGAATACAGNTTTTCCTCCTGCACCGCTTAACAGCTTCCTTAAACAGACTGCCATCAGTTGCTGGACTTCAGCCCACAGAAGTTTGACAGATATGAAAGATGATGACCAGCTTGATTTGAAAGGAAAAATGTTTAAAGGAATTAAAAAAACCAACAACTTGTCTTAGTCTTGCTCCAGAACAGAGTTGGTGGAGACATTAACAATCTAAACCTTGAATTCAGGTTTATTTCTGAATCCTTAGACAGTTCTATAAATTGATTATGTACAATAGTTGCTATATTTCCATAAAAACTACAAATAAAAAAATTTTGAGAAGCAACTGTAAATATAGTAGAAGATATATAAAAAGTGAGGGAAAAGATCAGTCATATGTGCACTGGGTCCAATACAAACCTTCACTTGCTTTTGTTCATTTGTTCTCAAGGAGAGATTTTCAATACAAGTTTGATAATGGAATAGGAACTGACTCATCTTGCCCAGCTGGTTAGCACCACTGGAGACCTCAGTGCTGAGTTCACAAAGGCAACAACTCCCTTACACATACATAAGCCCCTTTTCATCAGCCTGCACAGTGAGAATTGAAACTGAAAAGAGAACTGACCCATCCTTGTCACTACAGAAATATTGAAAGGTGGCTTTGGGTGCGCTTGAGAACCGTGCTAAAACTGTCTATGGTCTTTACACATGAAGTAATACAGTTGTAATAATAAAACACAGTAAAGACTCATGTTAGAAAAGTGTGGATGGAGGTATGTCTCACTGCTGTGTGTGGAGATTCCTAATCTACATTGCAATGAACAGAAAAGACAGAACAATCATTGGGACCCAAACCTACACACTACAGTAGTCTGGTTTGAAGAGGCATCTCTCTTGCTTCAAGAACAGCCGGGACACTATCCAACTCTTACTCTGTCCCTCTTGTAGGATAAAAATGACCCCCAGATCCTGGAGATGTACAGCCTCCAGCCTCAGCCCTGGACTGCCTTCATATAGAGCCTACTACTGCTACCAAGAAAGTACCATGGCACTAGAAAAATAAAGTGTCCTTGTTTAATTAAGATACACACACACTTGTTATACCTGTTTGTTGAGCAGGCATACCTTGTGAGGCCTTAGAAGACTGAGATACTCTGCAAAGTGTGAGAGTTACGCTGCTCATTTCAAAGCTGTCTCTGTGCAACCCCTTCTGAGAGGAGCTTCCTCAGAAATAATTTTTCAAAGCAAGTCAGAAAAAAGAATTCACTCCCAGATCAGCCCTTGTCTAAACTTCTTCCACTATTGCTATTCTATTCCACTATTGCTGTATTATTCTGCTGAATAATAGCAAGAGTTAAATAAGGTAACTACTTCCTTGAAAAAGCAAAGGGAAGGATATTCCATGCTTGAACTAACATGTATCCACAAAGGCAGGCAGGGTTGGGAGCCTGTGTGCTCAAATATGGCATCTGAGGCTGAAGGATAAGACCAAGCTCTTTTTCTCTTACCAGAAAAGATAATGGTCAATTCAATCTACTCTTGGATGATGTTTCCAGGTGTAAGATTAAATGGTTCTGCTGCAGTGTAGAAATTGGCCTGAAATTTGGTCAGTAGTTGTGGGGTAAACTATGTAACCAAATCGGCAGCATACGTAGAAAACTGTCCCCAGTTCTGCATTAGGATTAAGTGATGCCTGTAGCTAGGTAGTTCATGGGTCAATGTCAGAGTTAACATGGACTTATACAAATGATGCTATTAGAAAATTTCCACTATACACCAAGGTCACGTTAGGTTTTTTGGATGCGAGTGCTATGCTGAGAGTTGGTATGTGGCTAATTAATAATCATATCCTTCCATTTCTTGTCCTCTGACTTCCTGCTTCTCACATCAGTGGGAATTTAGCCAAGTGCATTTAACTAGACTAAATTCATCTTGTTTATTCATTCCCAGTATGCATACTGATTCTGTTCACTGAATTTCACCTTTCTTCCCTATTGCAATTTTTTTTTTTAATCTTCTATGAAATGTGATAATTCCACTTTTGGCCCTTTGATAAAAATGGCACTTTGGTCCTTGGTACGCAAAGTGCCTACCAAGCAAGTGCCTACTTGATAGCAAAGTGCCAAGGACCTAACTGGTGTTTTCACCTACATGAAATGTAGTTGCAGAGGAGCCACGACAAGGCTGTCCTCAGAGGATCGTAATGAGAGTAGGAAAGACAACAAGCACAGGCTGCAGCATGAGAAATTCCAGGAGACAGCAACAATGAAAGCTTTACAAGTCAAAGCCTGGAAGGGACTTCTGGAGATATGTGTATAGTATATATGCCTTTCTCTGCCTTGGACTCCGAGGTGGCAGTGAAATGCTGAGATGCTAACCATGCCTTACAGATAAATTGCCATCTGGTGATATCATTTCTTTCCACTGACTACAAAAGTAGTCACATCATCTGATGCTTAGAGGTTTGAAGTAACTGTACCAGGCTTCATCCTTCAGGTCCTCCCTTCAGGTCCGAGGTGGTACTTTTTGGGCTGCATGGCTGAGGATGGCTCTGGGCTGCACCACCTCCATCCCGCCGGTGCTCACAGAGGGCACTGCCCAAAGAGCAGGGCCCCACCTAGGGACAGGAACAGAAACGTCAGGGCTAATTCCAGCTCCTACGGGGTTGAAATGGAGCCCGGGGACAAGCCGAGGTTCTTTCCTACTGATGAAATTTCCCCCCACAGCAAACACAAGGGCTTTTCCTAGCAGCAAGAATGAGGTTTAATGCAACTCCGGATTTCAGGTTTCGAATGCAGCCTGCCGAGAACTCCGCGCTGGCAGTGCCCAGGCAGGGACCTGGCGTCCAGCCCCTGGAACACGAGCTTTCCCCTCTTGGCCCGCAGAGCTGCGGCCAGCGCACATGACCGCTGGCTCCAAGGTCACCAGCTTGGGTGGGTCACCTCCCTGTAATCGAAACCTGCGGAGGGATGAGGAGAGGCTGGAGCTGCCCTGTGCCGGACACAGGTAGTTGCAGCTGGCTCCAAGCGCCCACCGCAGGGCACAGCTGAGCCCACAGCCGAGGTGGGGGTTCCTTGGAGAAATGTTATTAAGATGGGACAAAACACAGCACGACAGGGTGTGAGGGAAAAACAGTGGGAGAAACAGCCCTGTGAACACCAAGAGGAGATGGAGGGGAGGAGGTAGAGGAGTTGGCAACAAGGGAGGGAAGTTGAGTCTGGGAAGAAAAAGTGTCTTACCACTCAACTATATTAATTGGTAATGAATTCATTTCTCCCAAATCATATTTATTTTATTTATGGTGACAATTGGCAAGTGGTATTCAGCAGAGGAATATCTGTCAAATGCCTGCTGTGAGCAGTGTTAAAAGCTCCCTGGTCAGTCAATCCAGCTAGTTTTCCTTGAATTTGGCATCTTGCTTTTTTTGATTAGTGTTGCTATAGTCAAGTGTGAAAAAGTGAAACAAGCAGCATTCTGGAGATCCATAAAATCCCTATGAATAGCTGACATTTCTTTTGCACCTTCAGAGGTGCTCACTCAGATCGTACAGTTCCATAAGAATTAACCAACTGAAATATAAGCAAACACAATGCAGAGTAATCTATAAAGGTCCCACAGGCATCAGAAACTGTAACCTGCACTAAAGCCTCTATCTGTACTCACTATTAAATCAATGAGAATTATCTCAGTGTTTTAATTTGAAATTAACTTGCAATCCCATAGACAGAGAGTGTTTTAAACCAAAACGGGTTGTGCAGGATCACCACCTTTATCCATAATTTGCCTGGCTGTCAGGCTGATTTGTACATACATAGGTTGAAAACAAACCTAAGTTCTTCTTGGAAAATGCATCAAAACTGCCTGACACCTAAGTCTTTGTTACAGTTAAGAATGAAACAATTCCTGAGGTTATCATGCATTCGTAACTAATTTTGAGCCAGGAATTATTGGGCCAGCAACATCAAGGCATCAACCAGCATCCATATATATTTTCCTTGCTTCCTACTGTCTTGGCTGGTAACAAAACTGAAGTAGTCTGCTATGCCCACACAGCATTACTGAAGTCAGCTAACAGCCTACATAATTACTGCCAGAGTACTGTACCAGGACTCAAGGACGCTCAGTATGGGTATGTTTTACAAAAGGCTGATTTTGTCCCTAGTTTGTCCAGAATTTGGGACACCACAATTCTAGTCTCCAGACCTGTTGCTCTGTACAGGGTAGAAACTGCCAAACCTGCATGGGAATATCAAGAAGTGATACATTCTCAGACAGGGTGAATCCCCAGTACTGGGTCACACCATGTAGCCCTGCCATCACAGCATAAGCAAAAATGGCTGTAGATAGAATGAAGTACACACTAGCTCATATATAAACTTTTAGGTGTTTTCATTTCAATCCAAATCAATAAGATAAATAATAATAATAAAAAACCCCCAATAATTAAACAATAGAAGTTCTCATCAGCAAGTTACTGAAATATCAGGAAATGACCTATCAGCTGGGACCAGACCTGAGGCATTACATTATGTCTCCATTAGTGGTCTGAAACAGGAGTATGTTTAAAAATTAATTTCTTAACTGTGCTTTGGCTCCCATCACAGTGTGATCTTGCAGAGTACAAACTACGTATATTTCTTCTGGATGAAATGAAACTGAAAAAATGTGCTCCAAGAGTGCAAAAAATGCTGTTTAAATGGCATCAGTCCACAACCACTCTTGAGCTAAGCTGAAGTTAACCCTGTCCAAAACACTGTGTTTGAGATGACAAGGCTTCAGTACCAACTGTTCTGCTAACATTGATTGCTGCTGTACCACAGTATTTACTAAAAGGTATGACCAATTTAGGCTTATCACCAACTTATCACTGGTAGTCACCTCCTACATCTTCTGCATCTTTGCTTGTGGAACTTTTGAACAGCATTATGAACTTTCCTCATATTCTGGAGGAAAAGCTCACATAGCAAAAGGGTTTTCCAAACGTTCGCGTTAAATTAATCTGATATTTAAACCAAGGACCAAAGTGCAACTGCAATGGACAGCAGGAAGGCAGGTGATTGATAAGCTGCTGCAGGTCAGTACAAACTTTATACCTGGCAATGAGGGAAAAGTGTTTGTAATGCTGAAAACTTCAGTTGTGCTGAAGTTGAGGAGACTGATGAGCTCTCAATTGGACAACTTGTCCACCAAATATCACGAGTGTACTCACTGCATTCCAATGGCAAGCAGCATCTTATTTTTCAACCCATAGCTAATGTAGGAATAAAACAGTGCCATTAGGGACTAAGCAAAGTCTTTTCACGCAATCTACATCAATAATACCTGTACAAATAACAGATACGAAACCCCATAATAACATCCTGCAGGGCAGCTTTTCAAAGCATGGGTGCCATTTATTGAAATCATTAATAACATTTTCAATTCCTTTGTTTAGTTGTCTGTGGAAACTACAGAATTTAAAAAAAAAAAAAAAGAGGAAAAGAAACAACATTTTCAGTTTGGCTGGTACTAGGCCTTAGATAGGAAATGTATCAGGTTTTTGTCACGGTTTACTACCTCTTCTTCTTATCTCCATTCCTTTGTTTATAAAAGCAAACAAAATATACCTTTGCCTGAGGCATGTGGGTTAATAAGGACCCCCTTCATACCAGATATAAGGAATTTATCCTCCAAGGAAAGTAAAAATCATGTTTGCAAGCCACAGCCTTCATCAATGAGACAACAGAACGTGACCACATAAAAAGTTTATTTGAATAGAAAAGATCCTCTAGATATAGTGGTTAAAAACTATGATATTTGGCAGTCAATTTATTTCCTAATTCAGTAATAAAAATGCAGCTTAATTGTAAAGGCACAATGTTGACATTTCAGACAAGTCACTCATGTCCAGTAGAACTGGTAAGAGAAACACCTCCCTCCAACTTTCATGAAAAACCACTAGCTTCACTTGCTGACAGTGATACTAAATGAAGGCCTAAATTGGAAGCAATTATCATATGAAAATCTGATCAGGATCTCAGAAGCAAGAGAACATGCTGAAAGCTGTCAGTCAGCAACTCACATTTCTCTCCTCTTTGCTATTCCACAGCTCTCCAGGAAGACAGCATCCTTGGTGTCATTTAACTTGCTTAAAAGTACCAGCAAAAAATCTCAAGATGAATAAAGGGAAAAAGAGGTTTGAATCAAAGTGTTATAACAGATACCTGCCTACTGTATTTTCCATAAGAGCACGAGACACTGCCCATTGAAGCACGTCTCAAGCAGCCCTTTGCCTTCCTTCACAGTGTAGTTACACATGTGCAAGCTGGAAGTTGTCTTACACCAAGCACAGTTCTTGTTTTGGCCAGGGATATTAATTTGCTTTTAGATCATAATACATGTGGAGAACTCTTCTCACAGTCTCCACATATTTATCATCAGGCACAGGCTTCCTCTGGCTTCCCGGCTCTAGGAATTTCTTGATTGTGGGGATGTTGCTCATTCTTGCTTTAAATGCCTAAAAGGAAAACAGTAAATATGTGGCATTTAAATAACAGAAAGTAACACAACAAAAAGGCAATTTTACTGATTTGAACATCCTTTAACACTTTGTATATGAGAAGAGACAGGAAATAGTTTTAGTTTGGATGAATTTTACTCCCCCTCACTTCAACCCTGTTATCTTCCACAGTAATAAATCAGCCCCTGGTCTTGTACTGACATGGGATGAAGTGCGAACAGTTATCTGTGGTTTCTGATGTATATATTACTCAAATCAGTTCTTATGATCCAGAAAATATCTTCTGCTTAAAGGTATCACAGAACAGGTGAGGAGAGGAAAAAACCCAGGAGTGTGGATTTCTTCAGATGCGTACAGGGTTTACTCTAGAAAGTAACAGATTCTCTAGATGAAATGTACAAGGCTCTTCCTAAAGCAGGAGGAGTGAGACTACAGTGAAAAGGTGACAAATATTTCATGGAATTATCTACACATAACATCCTTTGAAATATCATTTATCACATCTACAGCCGTATGAGCATATTGTTAGTGCAGGGTACCTGTAACTGGGGAAAGCCTGAGAGCACATCCGACTTCTTCTCTTCTACCATTAAAATGGCTTCAAGAAGATGAACATCTGCCCAGCTAAAATTGTTGCCAACAAGGAAGTCCTTCCCATGATCTTTCAAAACCTAGAAATGCCACAGATGAAAATGTTCAGATCTGGATAGCCAGCTGAAGTTCATGTTTCTAAAATGCACATCTTCTTTGACAATATTTACTGTCTCTTTTTCTTTTCACCCTTCTGTCCCATGCAGCTACTAGTGGGGGAGGGATGTGGGCCTGGTGCCTGCAGTCACTGATCATTTTACAACTGTAATCTAGAATCCCAGCATTTTCCTTCCCCATCATTCCTTCCTATAGCCCTAAGTTACAGCCCATACTGGACTACAAGGTTAGACACCTCCTTGGTATTTATACCTTCCAAGTCTAATAAATCTTGACTTTTTCTGCATGTAGTTACAGCTTCAGTGGCAAAACAGAGAATGTCAGGTTATCAACCTAAAACACTGGGGCTAAGATGCAACAAGTGGAATCTAGAGCAGAATGCAATCTGGCAGCCACTGCAGGAGACCTGGCAAAGTGGAAAACTGTCTTTTTTTGGTCTTTAAAACAGAGAAGCAGCTATTCCTGCCAGATCATCCTGTCTGTGTATATTAATTTTCACTGAGAGTATCTCTTGGTTTCTCTCTCTCGAAGTATCAGTTAGAAAAACACCAAGATTCCAGTATGGCTTAAGTGGCAGGCTGAAGCAGATTCCAGTATGCCTAGAAGACAGTAGTGTATTACTGTGTTTAAAAAGCCCATGTAAATGTATTTGAAATGTTAAACAAAGATGAAAATTAGCATTGCTTGTGCAATGAGTGTTACTATGGTGAGGTAGCCTTGGCTGGACACCAGATACCCACCAAAGCTGCTCTATCACTCTCCTCCTCAGCTGGACATGGGAGAGAAAATTTATCAGAAGTCCCCAATTTGTTTCATACTGCCTTGACCTCCCTTTCATCTCTCCAGCCTGCAGACTGCGATGTCCTGGTTTAAAGTACTGCACTGACACTTTTGTTTCTTCTGCTTTTGTGAAATACCCAGTGCTGCCATTATTATCCCCCCAGAATAACGAATGGAAGAAAATGATCCTCCTACCCACCTTCTCGTATGCTGGGAAATACCTGCTTGTTGCCTTTTGAATTATGAAAGCACGTTGTTTCTCTTTATCCTCAGCCGACAAGAAAGGGAATATCATAATGAAGACCATAAGGTCATCAGTTCCTCCAACATACATATCAATCCTTAAAACCAGAGCATACAAAAACCTTAAATGAGAAGGCACTTTCACAAGCAGAATTTTCTTAGATTTGTGTTATGAGAGTAAAAATTGAATTTCCCATCCCCCTCATGAAAATTATTTTTGCAACCAAACAAAGTATGTCACAGTCTGAGTCTCACTCATATTTCTAGTGGTGTAAGCACATCACTTGCCCCATTGTGCAGGATTAAACAGGACTGTACAGAGGTTAAAAAAGTGTGCAGTCTTTGTTACAGATCACTTTAGAGTCACCAAAGAAACATTCAGCACCACAAGAAGTCATCCTTAACTGACTTTCCGAAGTTTCTGTTTACGAAAGTAGTTTACATTTACATACCAGTCACCTCTTGAATACTTGTGTCAAATTGTATTAATCTTTCACTAAAGCACGGTAAACCCCCGACTCAAATAATTTTATGCAAAAATAATCAAGTCAGAACAAATCACTTGGTCTGCATCTTCCTGTGGCCTCTCAGGCTCATTGCAAGTTGTGTGTCCCTGAGGCACACACAGGTGATTCTCTGTGTGTTCAAGTATTCAATTAATTCCAGACAGACTGAGCTACTGAAATAAATATAAGAACTGTTACATACAGGGCTCTCTCCTTCAGGTCCTTCCCATAGAGGTTGTACTTTGCTGCTATGTAGCTGAGGATGGCTCTGGTCTGCACCATCCTCATCCCATCGATCTCTACCATGGGCACCTGCTGAAACATCAGGGATCCATCTAAAGGGAAAGACACATTATTCAAGTGATCCAGTAACTCCGTGTGAGATTTCTTGCTGTCTTCAGGAGATCTGAACTTTCATGGTGAGCCTGCCATGGGTAGCCATTCTATTAAACTGGAGTTCTTCCATGCACACAATAAATTACAGTGGTGCAGACAAATTACAGAACTACAGAACACAATTATTGTGGGTTATCATCCTTCCTTTAAAAAAACTTCACTCAAGTTGCAGTCAGGACTGTGTACAGCAGTTTGCATATCAAAATTGAAATACACTGGAGTCAATCATGCTAAACATATCAACAGAGTAAAAAAGTGTCTAATTCTAAATAAGGTTCCATTATTTGAATCCTATTTGAAGCATATGTCTGACTGACGAATTTCTGCCTTATGGCAAGTATTTAAAAGCTAAATCAGGACATTCAATGAAATTAGAGGATAGGTTTTTTTCAAGTTATTGGAGTCCAGGGTAAAAGTCTGTGGGACTACGTGGGACACATAGACAAATGGAGAACAGAAGAACCTGGAGCTGAGAAACACTCCATCTTGGAAAGACATTAAATTTTCAATTGCATCTGTCTGCAAATGGAAAAAAAATCAGCCTCTGCAGCTGCTTACAGCTCTCAGCTTTACTCCCATCTCTACTGTGGGGAAAGAAAGTCCCACACAGTCTACAAAGACTTCACACATCCTCTCTCAATAATTAAGTCTGGTCACAGTTTCCTTGAGCTTCCATGTGGACTCACCTTGCAGGAGCTTCTTATACTGCTCTCTGGTTTCCAAAAACTCTTCTTCAAACTGAAACAAAGGAGAGTAAGGAAAAAGAAGAAAAAAACCTTTTTAAGCACCATAAAAGGAATAGAATATACACATTATGGTTCCTTCCATTCCAGATGCAGTTCTAAGGGAGAAAATACCAAGGACAGAGGTGCTGGCAAAAACTCTTAGGACTGTCATATTTGATAAATGCTACTAAAGGCAACCCTAGCAGAAAACAGGCAATAAGAACTGCAGTGAGGATGGTTTGCTTGGTATTGAACAGGCAATTCAATGTGAAACCATCAACAATACAGTCTAGACTGTCCTTAAAATGCCTTGTGGAATGTGGGAAAATAGCTGAGCTGTGGGATATCTGGATTTGGGTGCTAGAGAGGAACAAATTCTTAGGAAGTGAAAACAAAACTTTTGTAAAATAGTGCAAAAGTAGAAAGCCTTGCAGGAAGGTTACTACAGAAGAATGTTTAAGACACCTAAAGATGAATTATTCACAAGATGGGAAACAAAAAGATACAGGATTGCCTGTGATCAGAATGATGTAGTTACACTCAATAATGTTGAGGATGGCTGGTCCAAGCAGTGCTACTTACTTGAGTTCACAATTGAGACATCAAAGTTAGGCTTCTACAAGCATGTGCTTGCACGTGCCATACACACTTATGGTCAATGCAGAACATGGTGACTAGAAAATGATTGATGTTACCAATCCCTAGGTGCCCAGCTCAGCCAGCCTCTCTCGTAACAGCTGTGCCACTTATGTTAGTGATTAATGCTTGCTATACTAGGTGGACCCCAAAAGATTAGGCCTACAAATCCACTGTAAATGTTTAACCACAAAAATTGTGATCACAGTCCAAAATTCAGAACCCAGGCTTCTGCTGGTAAGAAGCTGAGAAAAGAATATCCCAAGGACAAATGCAGTAATAAAAAATGCAGGTTGGACTTGATGATCTCCAAGGTCTCTTCCAACCTTGCTAATACTGTGATACTGTGATGCTGTAATTGGCACCTGTCAACTTGTTTAACTCAGAAAAAAAGCCCCAAAACAAAAAGAGAGGGACTTAAAACACAGAAACAAACAATGCAGGGAAGCAGCCAGCTGTGTCTTCTGTAAGGCCTTCAAATAAAGACCAGTGGTCTTTTTGAAAAATTTGTATTCCTTGGCTCAATACCGGAATAACCGTAACTATTGTAACAGCTTACTGTATAAAAGAGGACACTCAGAGCAACCAGTTCTTGCTGCCCTCAAACTGAACTATCGTTTTATCACCAAGATAGGTATCAATTGAGTAAGTATAATATATACCATTAACACCCCCCAAATTTAAAGTGGTGTCTTGCTTCTCTGTTTTACCTCAATATTTTTCCTCCTGCTCTGAGGTTTCTGATTTCCCCACACGTGTGGGTCAGTTTGCTCACTTCGTCCCGTTAAGCTTCATTTAAATGATGCAAGCAAGACACAATATATTTTGTGCTACAGCTTACGGTGGAGCATGCAGCCAGTGGAGTGAAAAACACAACACAAACCTCTGTGTGAGCATACAACTGAAAAAAGAAAGACTACGGAAAGTAAATTAATTGCTGTTTTGCTTGGCACAGACAACACTTGTTATGCCAGGAAAACATCTATCGGCACAGCAGCTCTGGGTCAGTAAACAACTGCTTAATTAAGGATTACACATTCTTGTGTTAAGCCAGAAACTGGTTTACAATGTTGCTGCTCAGAAGACATGTAACTTGACGCCATGCTTTTGTGTACCTGAAGTAAGAGTATTTAGTCACACTGAACAGCCAGTTTACATTTTGGGATGCCTTTTTTTTTCCACCTGTGATCTGCCTCAAAGACAAGCTTACCAATGTGCAGCTAAAAGTTGAAAATGCTAAAACAAACCTCCACCCCGGCTGCGGCTAACAACCAACGAACTGATTCCATCCTGCCTCTTCCATTGAAGTAGTAAAGTTTTGGCTTTCCAGACATGACTTCAAATTTTCAGTTACCTAAAACAGTTACAAAAGATAGTAAGTTAATAATGATCAAAAAAATCTGATGGTAGCTGGAATAATAGCTCACAGGTCAGTCATATGCCAAAAATTTAGGTTTAATTTGACAAAATATTTCAGCAAAGTTTCAGTCTAAAATGATTTGGTTTGACTGCTGCAGAGGCAATTCTGACTATTTCATAGTTTTCATCCTCCTAAAATTCAGGAAAAGTAAGATTCAAGTTGCTAAATATGAGATAACTGGGGAAAAAAAAAGGCCATCACTTAGAAAATCCTTAAAACTTTTAGGAAATGTAAGTTTTAGCTACACAGTCACTACTGAAAGCCACATCTTGATCCAAGAGAATAGGCAATAGACAAGTTTTCCAACACTGGCAATCTTTGTATCAAAGAATGCCAAAAGTATCTAAACATTAATTCTACACATACTCAGCTGAAGCATGGGAATGTATTTTCAACCCTTTAACTTCTCTTTCTGTCTGTGGTGATGCAGGGTAAGGACATGATCCAGAATAAGCAGAAACTTCAGAAGCAGAGATGTATCTCCTGTAATCACAGAATCAGTAAGGTTGGAAAAGACCATAGAGGTCATCAAGTCCAACCTATCACCTGTTACCTAACCTAGCCAAACCTGTTACCTAACCTGGTGCTCTCTCAGTCGCTCCTCATAGGGCTTGTGTTCCAGCCCCTTCACCATCTTTGTCGCCCTTCTCTGGACACGCTCAAGGATCTCAACATCCCTCTTAAACTGAGGAGCCCAGAACTGGACACAGTATTCAAGGTGTGGCCTAACCAGTGCCGAGTACAGGGGGAGAATAATCCAGATTAAAATAAAGGAGATTCAGAGTGTTGCACTACTTAACCTTCTATATTTCTTTCTATTAATGAACTCTGTTTCTAAGCAAAACATTTGATGTTTCAGTTGATCAAATGCACTATGCTTTGCAAACAGCATTTTAGTTCTTTAATGGCTTCATAAATGAGGCCATTAATTGTTATTTCTTGACTAGGCTAGTGTTTAGGTCTCAGCGGGAATTAGATTCCACTGCAGAGCCATGAGCCAAGACAGCAATCATATGTCACCATTGTGGCATTTCATATGCAGAACTTCACAGCACCAAGTCCTTGCTGCAACTGAGAGCTGTTTTCCCTCTGTAGAGAGATTTCTTGACACTTGAATACACAGTTCAAGTAATCCTGGAAAAGAGGATGTTGAAATGGGAACAATAAACTCGAGTTTCCAATGTTGCAAGAGCTCCTTCATAAGCAGAGGGGGAAAACAGACACTGAGCACACAGGAGGCAAGTGAGCTGTTTGTAAGCCAACACGCACAAAACCAGAACACGAAGTACTGCACTGCCTCAGATCACGAGAATTCAATGAGCTGGTTTTTGGTGCTGTTTAGGGGCCTCCAACTGCTCTTATGTAGGTCACTGGAACTAAACCATTTGTTTTAGTTCTAAACTAAAACTGAGAACTAAAACATTTGTTAGTATCTGTGCTGCTAACCAATAGAGCAGTGCATGAGAAACAGGTAAGACTGAAGTCTCAGTGCGAACTACGTGACAACAGCATGAAACAGGAGCTGCTTGCAATACAGCTACATTCACAGAAACAGAAAAAAAGAAATCCAAAGGTGATTTTAAACTTGGAGTTCAGAAAATTAAATAAACAGAAGAGTCGCTTTTCCTCAGTGTACCTTCCTGAGACCAGCTCCTAGCAGGCCAGCTGGCAGCTCACAAGACACAAGAAAAGGGGCGGCAAAGGCACGGGGGATGCTCCTGCTGTAAATATGTAGCGGAGGATCAACACGCTTTGGGGCGAGGTGTAGCGTTCTGGTTCCTCGGACTGAGCCTGCCATGCAACACTGGGCGAGAAAAGTCCGACTTATGAACGGAAATCAGATCCAAAGAACTTCTCCCTTCCCCGCGCTCCTCGCCACGAACAGGGAAAGCAAAGATCTGCCTCCAGCAGCCACAGCCGCAGGTGGAGGGAGGGCTGACACCTCAACAGCGGGTCCCTTCCAGCCCACAATATCCTGTGATTTATCCCTTGTGATTTATGAAGGCCATCTGGGCGACAGAGGGCATGAGGCAACATAAATATCAGTGCAAGGAGCGACCACTCCCAATAAAGCTACGGACCAGAACAGAAAGAGGCTGTGCCTGGAATGTCCCGCCGATCCAGGACTCCAGAGCCTGACCTTCCCCGCCTCTCTCAGCCTCCCGCAGCGCACAGCGGAACAGCAGAACGGGACACGGACCCTGCCCTGGGAGCCTCTCCCCCCCTGTCCCCTGTCCGGGCAGAGCCGAGGGAAGAGCTGCGCATGGCCCTGCACGGGGAACCATGGCGCTCCGATCCCACCTGAGCCCGGCACAGCCCCCACGCGTTACCTGAGCCCAGGGCACCGAGGGCCGGAGGGGCCGAGGAGAGGCACGTCCCTGCCAGAACAGAGCGACACCCCCCGAGCACAGAGCGCCCTCCGGCCCCGCCCCGCTCCGCCGAACATGGCACCGACGGCAGAAACAGCCGCCAATGGGACGCTGCTAATCTGCATATTTAGCAAAGGCTTCTGGGAGGAATTTTCACGTAAAAAAAAAACATTAAAACGTTTGAACGGGACTATGCTGGAAAGTGTTTGCACAAGAGAATGGCGTTTTTCTGGTCTTTGCTACTGAAGCAGCAGCCTTCAAAAGACACCGTAAGCTTAAGAGGGCTGGGAAGACCGAGGTATAAATACGGGTTTGCCGGCAGCAGTATTCTGGATGTGAGGGCGATCTGGCTGCGACATCTGTCACCCCATTGATCGCCAGGGTTGATTCGGCTGATCTGGCTGGCTAGGCGGGTGTCCCCTTCCTCCCTCAACGCTCCATGTGCGTCCCTCCCGAAGCTGCGCGCTCGGTCGAAGAGGACGACCTCCCCGATAGAGACGGTACCGTTCATCGGTGAAGGGTATACGGTAGCTGCGCTCCCCTGCTAGAACCTCCAAACAAGCTCAAGGTCCATTTGTAGGAGAACGTAGGGAAGTCAAGCTTCCAAGACCGCAGACACATCCAAGTGAGGCGCTGCATGGGGCAGTTTGCCATCGTTTTGTTGCGGCTGTGACCCAAGTATCACAAATTAGGATGGAATGGATTTCTTGTGGAAGGAACCCACTACAGTACTTCCAAGGTGTTATGCATATTTCTGTTTTAATTCAGCCTTGGAGGCCAAAAAGCCAATTAGGAAAAACTACTCAAAGACTTGCACCCTTGAATAGAGGTATTTACTTGATTCGGTGAAAGGGATGAGGGAATTCAGTCCTCCAAAACTTGCCCACCCTTCGTAGGAAGTTACAGAATTTTTATACACTTCTTAACAGGTTATATGTATTTCATTTCTATATTCTGTTGGTCATAATAATTTTACTAACTTTCTTGGCATATTCTGATTGGTTATTAGAATTATTCAAGCAAGCATTTAAAAAAAAAATATCTCCTACAAGCTTCTATTGTATTATACTCAAATAATTAAATAATGCCACAGCTGCAAGGTTAAAATACAAATCTTGTATCAGTGTAAGAGGTAAAACACAAAAATGCTCTATAAGGAATGCAAGATATTCTTATACTACTGGACAAATGGTTTTCTTGGTCTCAAACTTTGTATCAACTGCAAGGTCCAGTAATACAAAGAAATACAGAAAAGAACTCCGTATAATGGAATACTGAAAACTCATTAATAAGGGTACTGAGAGAATACAATGATGTTCTCAGGCTTAAAGATACATTAGTAACCATAGCTACCTGAAAATGCAGGATTCTTTCCTCTGAGATCCAAATCCATTTATATCAACTTAAAATATTTTCCCTGCACACTGAGTCACAGAAGGACCTTTCAACAAAATACATTAGTGCTTTTAGTTTTAAATAAGCAAAGTATACCAAAATACTGAAAGGTAAAAATACAAAAATACAGGGAAATGCCTTCTCTTGCATCACCTTGCAGGTAGTTTCAGATGCTGACTAGGCAATCAGCTTTACACAGGGCTCAGTGTATATTGCAGAAATTACATGGTTAGACTCAAATCAGGTGGCCAATGAACTTGCAGTGCCCTTCCGAGAAGGCACCACAGAGAGGGCTTGCTTAAAAAAAACCCCAAAACAACCCACACCTTAAAAAACAAACAAAAGGCAAACGAAAGTGCTTTTATTAAAAACTGAATAAAAGATCAAGAGTCGAGTCTGTAGTACTTCTCCAAGAGTAACTTTATTTTGGGCAGGACAGTTGACACAGAAGGAATGAAACAAACATTTAGAATGTTTTCGAACAAAACCACTGAATAAACAAGAACTGTTATTTCTTCACTCTGTCTGACAATTCACCCCCTCCTTCCACATTAAGTTCTAAAATGCTCGTTCAGTGTATACCTTCCTCCTCACGTTATGGAACATCTTACTCATATCAGCAGCCACATTAGACACAGAAACACCACGGAAGTGGGTTTTCTGGCATGGGTTTTATTTTTTTTGCTAACATCATGGCACTTACACAATACTTTTAGGAAAACCTGGATTACAGAGATAAATGAATCTACGGTCAGTCTCCTTTATTTCCAATGGTCATTACTATTACATGTTATGCCTAAGCCTGAGAAAACCTAAACAGTACAATTCTAAAAACATTTTGCATAAGGATGCTTCTAAATATTAAAGCACAAAGTAGTAGGTTATGTATCATAAATTCTCAGATATGCTGCTTGTCCAGATTTCAGTGTAATAAAGATGTCCATCTTCCTGTATCTGTATTGCACATAGAGATAGCACAGAAAAATACATAAATTCAGCTCCATCCTGTTCAAAAATAACTTTTCCAACTTCAGTAGAAATTTGCTTGAGTAAAGGATACAGGTGCTGTCATTACACTTAGCTAATTTTCAGTGCCCCTAAGTTAAAAGTAGAAGTGATTCTGAATGTCAAGATTATTATCTTTTTCCCCCCAAATAATGGTTTTAACTTGAGAAAGAAGGAGATACACCAAAATAATAAAAGTACAACCTTTTCTTCTATTCTTTTTGCTGAACTGACTAATGCCTGAATGCTATCGTAAAAAAAAAAAATTGCTGCATGTCTGATAAAGGCTCAGAGATTGCAGGCCAGGTTCAGATTCATCCTGTTCTACTTGAATCTCTCAAAATTGTTCCCATCTTTAGTGGAAAGACTCAAGCATCTCCAGAGTTCTCGGGTGAGAGAGATTTCTTTGCAGGCAATTCTTACCACTGGTTCAAAGAGTGAGTTCCCATCGAAGGAGCTCCTGCTTAGGTATGATGAATCTAAGCCTCCTTCTCCTACTTGCAGCAAGTAAGTGTACAGATCCAACTAGTTAAATTGCCTATTTAGGTCTAGGGATACTTAGGATAGGTCCAGGGTGTTCATTCTCGAGATGAATTATCCGGTGGTAAAATAAATTAAAAGATATGTAGACATAAATACAGGTATTTATTTCCACCAAGAGAAACTACTATCTTTCCAGTTCTAACACAAATACTATACATATTTCCCTTTTCCACTTTCCCACAGACACCATCAGTGTGTGCTTTAGAAATCAAACAGCTGTTTTACTTCACTGCTAAGCGTTGGCATCACTGCTTTGGAAGCAGTTAGGTATGGTTTGGAGTTAGTACTTGCTATGCACAGATAACAGAGTAGTGAGACACGTAAGATGTCTTTGGCATGTGTAAGCATTACATGCACACTTTTCCTCCCTCTCTCACTGTGGACTGAGCCTGTAAGAGCAAACAGTGACCAGTGCTCCCCATGGTTCCCCCAGCAGCACTGAGCCAGCAGCCTACTCTGGGGTACAGTGTCCTTGAAATTCCACATGTTCTCCATGGGAAGCACCGTAAAGGCCAGAATCCACTCTCAGTCCCAGTCCACAGCAGATGCTCCCTGTGCATGCCAGCAGGTCCCATGGAGAGAATCTCACTGAGAACTGTACCTGCTCTGATCCCTTTAGGCTGGACTTAACTCTTAAAATAAAGAATAAAAGAAGGAATTTGCCTTCACACAATTTGCTCAGAAAGATGAGCATCTCTACACACTTCTGCAGGAAGATGCATTCTCTCAGAACACTTCAGCTTTGGTAGCTGCTCCTAAACACAGCGATAGAAGATGTTCTCCCACAGCACTGAACTGTTTTATCTTCCTTCTGTGGAAGAAGGTGCAGGAACAGTCAAATGCTGACTTCGATCTAAATGTGTCTTCTGCTGATGGCTGGACTCCTTTACAGAATTAAACCAGACTATGGGGCTATTTTCTTTATAACCTGATATAACTCATATTCTCTTACAGAATGAGTTAAACTGCTCTTCAAAGGGCTGTATCAGTTTCTGTGAAACAAACCACAATTTTACATTGTCTTAACAGGACCAAGCAAGGTTCCATCTTTCCCTATAAAGCGTGTAGGCTTAATACATGGAAGCTGACGTATTCTTCACATTGTAAATGAAGATGTAATGAAGTGAAGAAGAACTAAGAACTTAGGTAAGTTTAAACTGGCATTTCCTCTAGGTTTTTTAGGGGTTTCGAGGATGTTTTTTGTTCTTTTTTTTCCCCCCAAGTGATTTAAGACAGTTGTGAAAATAAGTCAGCTGCATAGAGATTGTTTCCTTAATCTCTGTTGCTGGTGTATCACTAATATTTTTTTACTCTGAAACCAGTTTTATAATTGTTAACATTGTTTAAATATATCTTCAGATTGCATATTCACAATAAAAGAGGAAACAGAATCTGACTTTTCTCTCTCCTTAGAAATCATTAGAACATTTAAATGAATTTAACACATTCTGTTTCATAGTGAACAATACCGAGGAACAACTTTGAAGCCCCAAAAAAGAGCACTGTGCCAGGAAACAGATCTATAGAAGTGTATTTACCCTTCACCAAGCAAGAATATTGCCCAGATTTGGTAAATTTGGATAGCAGTCCAACAAAACCTTTTCAAAGGCAAAAATAAGTAATTTTTTTAAAGTGCCTCTCACTGACTTTCAGCAGTCCTGATGACTGCAAAGGAGAGTTTAGATATGTTAGTCACTCCTCTGCTGTCAACACAAAGGAAATCAGCATAGAACAATAGAAGTGTGGCATTGAGACATGGCGTTGCTGAAATTACACAGCCTCATTTAGCACATAAACTTCAGAAAATATCTAATTAATGCCCTTTTCTCAGTACTTCTCTTCCACTGCAATATTGCACCACTTCGCCATTTTCATCTGCTTCTATTAAGAAGTTCATTCTAATAAAAAAGTTAAATTTTTTTAAAGTTCATTATAAAAATTTATTGTATAAAAATGCCAAATCTCCTAAGCCATATATACAAAATGTATCAGTTTTATGAAAATAACTGGACCCAATTATGTAACAAAGCATTTTCATACAAAAAGGTACAAGATTGCATTCAAATTAATGCAAACAAGTAAAAAAAACCCTTCAAAATGTCTCGTTCATAGAAGATCTGCTTCTTTTAAACTTACAGGTATATAAAACATTAGCAAATCGTCTCATGTTGGCCACCATTTCATGGGAAGCACACACTGGTCTGAGAGCGTTTCCACAGGTCACCGGTGAGCGCCGTACTTTGCAGACCAGTCAACACGCCCGTGGATCGGCTGAGCTGGTGGTGGGAGAGGCATCAACCGTGGTGAGCTTTTCGTGGGGGAACTGAATGATGGCCATCCAACGTGGGGCCTGACTGATGCCAGAGAAGCAAAATCTAAAGGACAAAAGAAAATGCTGTGAGATAGAGGTTCAGTGAGAGCTGTCACACTGAACAGCAACTGGATGCAGGTTCGGATCCTTATCCCTTCAGGAAATAAGCCTCCTTTTTTAATAGAATTTGCTGAGTGAAACATTAGTGGGTCCAATCCTTAAAACCTTAGCAGGCAAGCAGTATTTACATCACTGATTTGATAAGTGTGAGTTCTGTGCCAGCTCTCACACCAACCTCTAGGTCCCACTGGAATATGCTATAGATAAACCCACATATTTAACAACTGAAGGAAAAACAAACCAAATCTTTCTCCATATGAAGTTCCGGTCAGTCAAATATCAACAAAGAAACTAAACCAAAGGTGAGTAGCTGTAGCTCAGTGCTGCATATACTGGAATACTGAGCAGGAGACCAAGAGAGTTTTGGTACTTTACTTACCAGAAGACGGATCCACAGCTGGCGCTATCTGAACCCTCTGCCCAGCAGAACCTACTTCCTTCTTCAGAAACGAAGGGATACAACCACTAGTTAGACCGCTTGATCCTACGGGCCCTGAAAGAAATGGCAGGGAACACCTGAGCTCAACACAACACATCTCCCATACTATCAAAGGTGTGCAGTGATAGGTCATGTTCAAGACCAAGCCTGATCACGGACTGATGGAAACAAGAACTTAACTGAAGACACTAGAAATCCACAGCTCCTGTATGTGCCTGCATTCAGGGGACTGTCAGCATCAGACTGCATTACAGAGAGATGGGAAACGGACAATTTGTACACGTCAGGGAGAACTGCAATTCTCCCTGACATCTCTCAGCTTTCTCACAGTTTCTCAAAGCTCTCAAAACCTAGAATTTCACTTGGAATTACGCTGTTTGACTTTCAGCAGCTGTGTCCTATGAATATATTCACCGTTGATTTCTGCGGAGAGAAGGTTGGGGCTCTCATGCTACACAAAGTTCTTAGTGAAGCCGAGTGAGAGCAAAACTTAAAAATGCAGTAAACACTCACATTTGAATCCAGCTACAAAACTTGTCCCTAAGACAAGCAGGAATAGATCTGACTGAGCTGCAGAATAATGCACAGAAATGGAATGGAACAGCACAGAAACACACTGAGGGAGTTAGCATGCACAGACCAGAGCCATTTGCACACGTGCCTATGATGTACTAGAGCAGTGGCAGAGCGTACTGTGGGAAATGAAAAATGGCAAAATCTAATCAGATCCCAGGCAGCTGCAAAATAAGAAAGAAGTTGCAGAAGAGCCAGGAAGCAGGCGTGCTACGTATGTAGAGGTTCTCATGCAGTTTAGCTATTTACAAGATCCTCCCATCTTGAATCTTTAAAGAACAATTTTCTGATTTAATTACATCCAAAATGTTAAGTTTTATCTTTTTTAAACCAGTTTCTAAGGCCCCAAAATATTTCTTTGGGCCAAGACTCAATACAAATTTTCTCAATTGAACATTTTCAAAACAACATATGCAAAAGAAGTATGGCACTGTAGAACATCACATGAAAACCTGAAGCCAAGGTTTAGAAAGGAAATGCATAGATATCATCTAGAAACATCGACATGTTTAAGTATGTCTGGTAAAATCTAATGTAAAATCTACAAATTAGTTACTTCAAATCAAACAACAGTGATTAAATACCTGAAATACCAAATGCCAAAAAAAAACCTGAAGAAGAATAATTCAAGAGTTTTGCTTTTTTCCCTTTATTGTTTAAGCTACAATTATTTCATTATTTTAAACAACATCAATAAAAAGACATGATGATAGATTTTCTTGGCTTTATTCATGTAAGAAGAGTGGTATGTATGGTTGGTTGGACTTAGACCAGCTTCCTCCTCTAATGACACTCACTTATGCACCAGCTGGGCTAAAGTAGTTCAGAAAACAAAAAATATGACTTACAAAAACTGAAAAAGGAAACTGAAAGAAAGATGAAGTATTTCAGGTCGAACAGACGTAAGATGTCCAACCTTCTATGCATGGGGTATCACAACAGACTTTGGGGGATTCATTAGAAGAAATTACTATGTGTCAGTTTAAGGTGGTCTCTAAATCCAAGAACAGTGCTCATAACTGATTTCAACAGAAATAAAAGGGTAGCAAGCACCTTTATAGCTGACCATGTTTTAGAAATGAGTGACCCCAAAATTTCTTGAGGAATTGCGGAGACATCATTTACTACCATTTCACAGAATCACAGAATCACAGAAAATTATGAGTTGGAAGGGACCCACAAGGATCATCTAGTCCAACTCACCATCTAATACCCGTACAGCGACCAAGAGCACATCCTAGAGCGTAATACCAACCTAGATGCCTCACAGTCTAGTAGGCCACTCCGAGCCGGAATTTCTCAGAGTGTTAAGCACAGCTTCTTACCTGAATTCATCCTGTTAGTACTTCCTCCCAAACCGGAAGCTTTTCCAGACAAACCAGCACTGGGCCAGGGATTAGATGGAACAGACTCCTTGTCTGAAGTGGAAACTACGCTATTCCTTGTGCTTATTCCTATTGTGAAAATGCAAAGATTTCTATGCTGAAACATCTGCCACCCCACAGGCTTGCATCCATTCCACCCCATGCACCATCTTGGAGTGTATCTCCTGATCAACTTAACCAAAACCTTCCCCCTCTCAGTAACTCTCTGGGTCACTTCCCATCTTCCCACAATACAGAAAAGCTATGACCAGCCACAGGCCCTAACCCTGCCAACATCACAATGTA
Source organism: Pitta sordida (assembly GCA_013390025.1). Lineage (NCBI taxonomy): Eukaryota > Metazoa > Chordata > Aves > Passeriformes > Pittidae > Pitta > Pitta sordida. The sequence continues at coordinate 130,309 of WEKX01005640.1, read as the reverse complement.
AATACATAGTTCTACCAGCATCAATGGCTGCTCATATCACAGGACAGGATCCTGACCTCAAGTAACAGAAGGAGAACGTCGTTAAGTAAATGAAATCTATGCTTCCTATAAAAGCCTAACGGTGACAAGATAACCTGGGAACAAATAATGGCAATTCTATTTCTCACAGTACTGTACTCTTCTTTGGTGTCTGTACAGAAACCAGAGATTGTGCAAACAGTTTGCAGTAGGGTTCGTATGTCACCTATTAATAGCATTTAATATACATTCCATATTTAAGCAGGGTACATGACATGCAAGGATGCACTCACGATTTATAGTAAAGCGGAGGCTATCATGAAGATAAGCATGTAATTCTCTCTAAAGACATGGATCTACATTCTATGTAACTCCAAGCCACAGCAAAGCATATTCCCACTGTCTGCCTGTTCTTCATGGCATTATACACTCATGAGGTAAATGTACAGGACTTTCTTTTCCAGTGTAGAAAACCAGTCTTATACTTTTTAGGGAAGCAAGGAATAGTCTAGCACATTTACAGCATTCTCTAACAGACTTCCAAGTATAAGAGTATCCATCAAGAGGAAGAAGTACCAACAATCCNCACAGCAAAGCATATTCCCACTGTCTGCATGTTCTTCATGGCATTATACACTCATGTCCCCCTCGCTCGTAAGCTGCATTTCTCAGTCGCTGGGCTGCCACAATGTAGTTTGTATCATGGCCATCTACATTAGCAAAGCTCTTGCTCTCCTCATTTCCTTTAAGCAGTAGCCTCCGCCACCTTCCCCAAGGTCAAAGGACAATGGCAAATATACCAATGACTATTTCATACTGCTGTTGGAATTGCAGGAAGAAAAAGAAAGAAGTATTTTTTACTCACCAGGTAGGTACCTAGAATGTCTCAAGTAGTGTTGCTTTGCTGCAGACACTCGCAGGGTGGGAGTGTCCTGCCGCGACAAGGTCGCACGGGACGTTCGCGCACTGGCACCAGAGCCTACGGCATCCGAAGGCTTCAGCTCCAAAATGCTTTCAAATCTGTAATTCAGAAATTGCTAGTCCAATTCTTATAGTATATATTTATCTATATTTATCTTCTCAACTCCATGCCATCTCCAGGAATTGTGTCCTTATCTGTGTTTGCTACACCATAAACACACAGATAGCAGGGAATATTTTCAGCCCAAAGCCATACAACCGCTCCTGAAAATGAGGTTTCTGCTTCTAGTTCCCTTATATACTGCTTTTAAAGTTCTTATAAATCACTCAGCAGGTTTTTCTCCACCATATATGACCTATGGAAACCACAGCTTAGAGTCACCCAAAACACTCTATATATGTGGAGTATGTCAAAATGGTCCACAAGTGAAATATAAAGTATATATTCAAAGCCTAACCTGGGGAAACTTAAATGAAGCATCATTTTCAGGGGAAAAAAAAAAAAAAAAGAGCAAGGAATTGTATACATATATGTTTCTAGACCCATAGAAAGCATGAAGAGCAACACTGATAAGAAAGAGGAAGAGTCTGAAGCAATAGACCAAATAGCACATGGACATAAAAAAACCTACTAACCTACAAAGAGTTTCATCATTCTGCCTCTTCTTGTTTTTCAAGTCCATTCTTATGACGGAAGAGCTGAAATCAAGGTCTTCCAAGTCATCCCAGTCTTCAGAACTCTTCACTGTCCTAGCAAGATGTCCCCATCTTCGCCTAGGTTTTGGTTTAAGTTCACCATTTATATTCTCAGACCCAGCAGATATTTTCTATTATAAAAATTGAAAAGAAACAAATCCACGCGCTTAGACCAAAAACCATGTGACAGGAACAAAGAGGATTGTTTTCCCCCTCAAAGAGTAATAGTGGTAGCAGAGCTGTAACAACACAATCCTCATATCTCATTAAACATGCTAAGAACACAATCTGTAGACCCCAGACATTACTACGTACCTTCTGCATTTCATCCTGCAATAAAGTATCTTGAACTGATAGAATAAGAAAATCCTTAGGTCTCAACAGTGATTCTATTTATATTTCACAGTATAGTAGTATCACAGTACAGATAAGGCTGGAAAGGACCTTGAAGATCATCCAGTCCAACCTATAATACAACTAACCTATCCTCTACATCTAGATCATATCACTCAGCACCTCGTCCAGCTTCCCCTTGAACACATCCAGGGTTGGTGACTCAACCACCTCTGTGGGCAACCCATTCCACATCCGAATCACTCTTTCAGTAAAAAACCTTTTCCTAATATCAAGCCTAAACTTTCCCTGTTGAAGCTTAATTTCAATAGGCACCTCCCAAACAATTCGCTTACACTCAATTTTTACCTCTAAACCCATGCCAAGAGTACAAAACTCCATGCATGTTTATGTTTCCGCAAGCCTGTGTCTAGATATGTATAAAATGTGTTTCTCTTGCAGGACAGGAGAGGTATAAATTTGTGTCTCCTCAGTCATTTAGGCTCACCAGCACATTTCAACCTTGTAAAACTCTGGCCAGTACAGCTCCTACCTATGGCTAATCTCTCAGCAGCATTTGCACTTTCTGCTCTTGTCATCTGTCTTACAGATCCTGCCTCCTCACACAGTCAACAGAAAGGGTAGGTGCTTAGGCTGAAAGAAGAATCTGTTGTTTTCCACATCCAGCATAGTCCAACAGGACTATTATTCCCAGTCAATAAACTGGATGCCTTAAATGGATGAAGGCAATAGCCTCCTCCACCTCATTTCAATACTATTTACTTTGATACTTTTCTCTCTGGCATCAATCCCATTAACATTTTGAACACTGTACATCTTTTTTACTCTGAAATCACAGTGTCACCCTTTAAGTGGTGCTTTAAAATAAAGGGAAGTATAAAATGGCTCTGAAATGAGAAATCAACTTCCCTGTTTTATAGCAACTGGATTTAGATTTCAATGGACTTCCAGTTTCTAACAGAAAGCTGTGACTATTTTTCATTCTCACTCACTGTCCTTTTCGTAAAGTATAAGAACCTTGAAAGAGAACGAAAAAAGAAAGATAATTAAGGAAAAATTAGGCAATATATCAGGAAACTTATTTAATGCTAGATGGACCTTTACCTGTTGAGGAACCTTATTGTGAATTGCAGGCAGAAGAACGTGGTTAGACTTGTCCTCCTGTAAGTAGTTACTGTGCTCAGCCCCAGAGTTGCCTGTCTTATACGGGTACACCAAGCGCTGAGAAGACTGGTTTTGTTGAAAAGTCCTTGATGAAATTCGGGCATGAGGTTTAGGCTGTACTGGAGGGACAGGCTTAATATGCAGAGATGATTTATTATGCAGTTCCTTTTGTTTTCCTGGATCCTGAAAACCCAGGGCATGCCCAACCTGGAAGTACGGGTATTGAAGTGCCTAAAAAGTAATTAAAATGTTAGGCTTAGGAAACCAAAGTTTTTAACTTACCCCAGTCATGTGTCACAGTTGAAATTTAATTTCCTTTTTTCTAGGGTAGAAAACAGCAGAAGACCAATCTCTCAACACTAGATTCTAATGAGCACAATCCACTTGTGGAAATCCACAGGAAAACGCTGCAATATGTAGTAGAAAAGTTTCAACATGTATCAAGTGATCAAATCCTCTGTGAACTTGTACAAAAGGAAAATGTTCTTCATTAGTTAACCAGGTATATGGTATCTAAAGGCATGTTTCATTAAGTGCTGTCTCTCTGTGCAAACACACATACACAACACTGTCATCACAGACACAGCCAGCAAAACTTGCATGGCTGCAGAGACATCCCATCTTTCACTCTCCAGTTCCAAGACTGAATTGAGTGAAGGAAAGAAAACCCTTATGAAAATTAGCTTCTCTCTCTTCTGGAAGATACGTTGGTAAAAATATCTTTATCCTGCCTTACATTTAAATGAAGGAATTGTTGCGAAAGGCAACTGATCTCTATCCATCTTGCTGTTTCAGGTATATGCCTCCTCCCTTCCCAAAGACCTCTCATTGCAAAAAGCTGCTAAAAGCTTCAGATTCCTCACCATATTTGTATGTCACTGTAAAATATTTGTTACTGCTCTTAATATAGTCTGTATTTTTGATTCTGTTTGCGAGTTCTTAATCTATATCACTTTTTGTTTGCTTTAATCTGCTTTCACAGAATGACATTAAAGCTTTTTATGATCATTTGTACTGAAGGCCTAGCTGAATCACAAAGGTTCAGCTACAGTCCTGCTTAAGTCAGATTTAAACCCAGAATCACATCTGCTTTTCAAAAGGTACCCTCCTTGTTTAGTTCGTTGGGTACCACCACTACAGTACTGGCATCTGAAAGCAGTGACTGTCACCACCAACAACTGGCTCACCACATCTGCAACACCGATGACTTGGGCAATGTGTATGTACAGGACGCTGGGACATATCCGCAGTGCACTTGAGGGAAAAGTGTCCTGCAAAAGCCAGCCTTATCCAAGCAACACTGGGCTGGATGAACAGAGTGAGGTGGACTGAAAGATGGCTCAATGGCCAGGCCAGAGGGGGGCGATGAGTGCAACAAGTCTATCCCAGACGGCAACTCTGGGGCAAAAACTGATCAACATCTCCATTAGTGATGTTGATGGTGGTGCAAAAAGATGAAACAAGCCTCTTTTCCAGAGGTGCTCAGTGACAACAGGTGCAAACAGAAACACAGGATGCTCCCTCTGAACATCAAGAAACACTTTTCTACCGTGAGGGTGACTGAGCACTGGCACGGCTGCCTAGGGCAAGCAGGTCGAGCCAGACTCCTGTAATTCTGTGGCATGTATCAACAGCAATGAAAGAACAGCATCAGAGCCTTCAGCCATATATCCTTCCCTCACTCTGCTGCTGTTCACAGTGACTGGATTATATTTAATTAAGGTGTACTTACACATGCCGCAGTCACACCTTTGATCATTTCACACACACAGCCCAAGCACCTGATGTTGCATGCAAAAGACTGATTACTCTTTTAATTACCATCCTTTGCCTTGCAAATTGTTCTTGGCTTCTGCTCTTCTATGAACTGCAGCCCTGAGCAACTACTAAATGACTGCGTGTAAAAGGTGACTTGCAGAGAGAAAGGAAACATCACATACAGATATGAGAAAAAAAACCCAAAATCAAACCTGACTAGCTGTTGGCCGCTTTTTGGGGTCCCACTGCAGCATGTCTCTCATGAGCTGCACTGCTTCACTGCTTGCATTAGGTATGAGAGTCTTGAGGTTGTTCGGTACACACTGAGGCCAGCGAAAATTCATCGAGGCTGAAAGTTGGTAGCCTTCAGGCCAGTCGTTCTGGAAGAATGAGATTTCCAACCACAGAAAGAGTTCAGCTGTAAAATACCACTGCCTAGGCACACTAGCACATATCCTCCTATCAGTAACAGGCTGTGCGCAGCTTACTCTGAGCTGTATTAAAAATTTCACTAAAAATCCTCACCACAAACCTCTGGTGAGAGTAAGTCTTGCTTTTCATCTAACCAAGTTAAGGGCACAAACGGAATCAGGAGAAAATGTCTTGCCATAATTCCAGTTTTTAGCCTCTTAAACCACAGGTTTACATACCATGTGCAAGAGAAAATGAAATTTCTACCTAATGAAATCATAGTCTAAAGACTTTGTTTCCTGTTTAGGGCTCTATTTCTCCTCCTCTAAATGTCAGGTTTTATGGCATAAAAAATGATGCTTATTAGAGTAAACTAAATTAAAACTTACTTTTTGTGTATCTGAGATCAATATCATACATTTGCAATAAGCAGGAAAAGTATTACTTTCATGCTTACTGCTACTGTGACATTGTAGAACAGCTCTACTACTATTGCAGTGTAGAATGTCACTTCAGCTACCTTCTTTGGCGTCCCCAAGACTTGGCAAATTTTGAATATAGTATCAATTTCACTGGCACCCGGAAAGAGAGGCCTCAGGGTGTAAACTTCTGCCATTATGCAACCAACGGCCCAAATATCTATTGGAGAACTATAGCTGGTGGACCTCAGAAGGACTTCGGGAGCCCTGTACCTGTAAGAGAGAAGAAAGAAAGGTAAAAAAAAAAAAAGAAACAATCCCATCAACACAATTTCAACAGACATAGATGAAACTGTTGCCTGAATTCAGAGAGAGAAAGAAAAAACAAAATCATTGCAAACAAAGATAACAGAGGTTCAGGGAAATTGGAGGTCCTTTAATGGTAGACTGCAGGTCCCCAAGAAGGGTGAAAAAATCATCTCATTACATTTATAACCTCCCGAAACGATGTCCCTTACGAAGTCCAACCCCGGATCCATCTGACCCTTGTGTACCCCAAATATCCAACCAAAATCCTTCTAACCCCAAAACCCAGCCTTCCATCTTCTCCTCCCTGAGCTGCTTCCCCCTTGAGCTGACTCAGGTGCACTGGCTGTGTGTTTTGAAGAAATGTATTCCCGAAGGAATGTAAACAACTCTCACCAACTCATGAGAAAGGCCTCTCTTGCACACTTAATATTGCAGCTAAAGTCAGACTATAATCCTAAAATTAAAATAAGGAAAAAAATCTCAAGGCATCATTCCCCCCTTTAGAGGCTAGACAAGATCTTTGCCTTGTCTAGTCTCTACTAATCTTACCAGGTTATGTATTATTCTACTTATACTTAACTCTGTACCACAAGGATGAACAACAGTGACAACATTGATTCATGCAGAGAACAATTACACAGACACTAACTATGAACAATGCTACTATGAACAGCTGCTTCATCCAAATCCAATTTGGCAATCACAAAGTGTGTGGAAGACCCTGTCATGATTCAATGGGCCTTCACCAAGGGCCACCTGATGTAAAATGCCAAGTCTTTGTTGATTCTTCTACTCTGATCTATAAAAAACAACAACTGGAATTTATGATGGTACACACGCCTCCTTGTGCAGAAATCACAGGCAAGCCGTCCTCAGCCCTTTCCAGAGGTGAAAGAGACAAAAGGTTTCGTAGCACCACGTAATGCCACACAGTGGGTTCAGGAATTCCAGCTCCAATAGGAACTGCAGGAGGAACGTAGCTGGGATGTGGCTGGGCACCATGGTTACTGTCCTCTACCCGTGCCCATGAAGAAAGAAACACCAAGTCTCCTGACTTCGAGCAGCCAAAGGCTGTTTGGGATACACAGTTCACTTGTGGCATCACATCCCACAGAGCACGCCAAGGCCAAGAGGAAGACAAGCACCAAATATGAGATCATGGATGCAACTGGCTGCAGTGCCTGGGGTCCATAACCCCCAGCACACACACAGACACTAGTGAGTTAAACCACTCTCCACAAGAATTAGTGCCTGCTCAGGGCTTTCAAGCAGCTGATCCCAGGCCCTGGAGCTCGCACCAAGGCCACTCCTGCAGTTGGGACAGCTACTCCAGATCTCTCATTTCCTCTTGGCCAGGCCCAATAGGGGTTAGCCCATGTTCACAGAATCACAGAATTAACTAGGTTGGAAAAGACCTTTGAGATCGTTAAGTCCAGCCTCTCACCTAACACCACCTCATCAACTAAACCATGGCTCTGAGTACCACATCCAGTCTTTTTCAGAACCCTTCCAGGGACGGTGACTCCACCACCTCCCTGGGCAATCCAGTCCAACGGCCAATCACTCTTTCTGTGAAGAATTTCTTCCTAATGTCTAGCCTAAACTTCCCCGTGGGCAGCTTAAGACTATGTCCTCTCATTCTGTCACTATATCCCCCTGCATCCTAACCATTCACATTCAAGAGCCAGCATCCAGCAACACACACTCAGGAAGGTATCAGGAACCCTGGCTGCTACCACCCAGCCACAGGGACACTGGTAAGCTGAGAACACAAGTGGAGACCTTCTTGGACACAGACACAGTTCTCCCTGCTACCACTGCCCCAAACTAAGCCTGCTTCGTGTTGTACAGGGCAGGTCAGAGTGCTCCCTATTGCCCTTCAAAGGAGAAGGACCAGGAAAAAAGGAAGTGATTATAGGGAAGGAGAGGTCTCACAACAGAACAACTGACTACATAGGAGTAGCTGCCACTGAGGCCCCCAGAAACCATCAGCAGGTGTGTAACAATGCACACTTTGATTCCAGTGTGAAAACTGAGCAGGTGAAAACAAGTGGTAGCTGCAAGACATTTCCTCTCCTTCCAACCTCCTCTTCCCTCCTCAGCAGGCCCCATCCCACAGGTGACTGTCTTTGCACAGGCAAGCTGTGCTGGCACCTTGTTGGCCACTGAAATCGAGCTGCACAGTGGAGACAGTTGTCAGCAAAGCAGCAGCAAGATCCCCACTGGTGTTTCTACAGAGGAGCACTGCAGGTCTCTTGCTTCTTGGGCTCCTGCAGCAGAACCACACACCTCTTCATTCTTTGTCGTTAAGAGCAAACATCCTTTAAAAAGCTCCTCTCCTATCCTATATGTAAGACTTCATTTTTCCCTAGAATTAAAACCTATATAAGCTCCTGTAAGCTCTCTTCTGCTTGACATGCAATCCCAGCACGTGCCACCTGCCTTACCACAGTCCCTCTCCATTCCAGGTGCTGCTGCCCTCTGTAAACTGCCTTGCACTAACTGGAGCTTTTCGAATTATGCCAAGTTTAAATAGAAGTTTCATAAAGGGGAGGCATAAAAGTGGTATTACAATCAGCACAAATTCAATGCTGTACTACTCTGAAGGGTTAATTGTAAGTTCCCACAATGTAGGAGAGCTAGATGGACTTACCATCTTGTGGACACATAATCGGTGTAAGGAGGTCTAGATCGGATTTCTCGGGCTAAGCCAAAGTCTGCTATTTTCACAAGTTCTGGTCCCATGCAAAGCAGGTTTTCAGGTTTCAAGTCTCTATGAAAGAATCCTAAAATTCAAACAAAACACTGGTGTGGATTGCAATGTCACCCACAGCTGTACCCTTTATTTTCCACCTGCATAGTTTCACTTCAGTTCTCAGCATTGAAGCTGGAATAGCAGCACACAGAGATCAAAGTGTTACATGATCAACAGAGCTGGTCAGTACAACAGTTGTGCAGTCAGACTGTGAAGAACAGTATATACAAGTATATACAATTCAGAGCATTCAGTCAGACATCACCAATACACAACCAATTGTGTATTCAAAGATTAAAAAATGTTTAAGAGTTTTGGAGGATAAAAACCATAAAAAGTTCATTTGATGAGCATTTCTATGCCATACAGGAACAGAAGAGAGACATATGGAGAGGGAAAGAAGTTCATGTGATTTTTTTTTTTTTCAAAATTGTGGCAGAGAAAATTTTGGGACACCCATTCTTGCATTATGAGCCACAAGACCATCAAGACCACCCAGTCAGGCTTGCCATGCATTTACAGATGTTTTTAACTATAGATTTGCAACATCATGGCAGAAATATCAGTCTAGTGTGTTGCAGGTCAGTGAGCAAGGCAGTTAGCTTTGAGGCTAAACTGTTTAGTCTTCATAGCTATAGTAAGTGAAATAGCAATAAAAGGTATTCTGAAAGGTTGTGATACATTTGACAATTTATTTAAAAAGATGTCTTAGATTTTTGTTAATCAAACATAGTATTTTTCTATTTTTACATGTACCTCACTGGAACAGACCGGAATTTACAGTTTGGTTTCAGAACAGAATTCAAGCGCCAAACACAGTTCCTCAAGAGAACTGAAATGCTGGTCCTACAAGCCGGTCACTTCCAGGACTTTGGCCACTGATGTTAGCCCTCTTCTGACAATCCAAGAGCTGCCCAGCACAGATACTACAGGCTATTTAGCAGGCAGAACTGCAGTGGTCAGCAAAACATGGTGAGGAAAGTATGATTAAAATAAAGTGTACTTTGTGGGGGTTTTTTTATTAGTTAAGTGATCCTTGTTATTATTGCCTGGTACAACAGCTTCAGATCTTATCATTACGGCAAAACTTAGTTGGAGGGCCATGCAACAAAAGCTGTTTGTCACTCAGACTTTATTCATTTAAGTCCATCTAATAGAGAATGTGTGTTTTATTCAGGTATTTGTCTGTACCTTGAATAGAGAGTATGTAGTTTATTCTTAATCTCAGAGGACCTCTAAATCTATCAAGAAATTTGTCCATTAACATCAGGTGGGTTTGAGTGACCAGCTGCCAGTCTGAGAAAGCAGAAATCTACAGAAAAGGAACTGAGCCAACCTCCAGACTAAAGTATCAGGCAACTATAAAATACAGATATTATTAATTGTCAGATTAATCTGAATCTCTCATGTAGTGCCATTCTTTTGATCATTCCTGTTACTAAGGTTAGTAATGTAATTGTTAGTGTAGCCATTAAAAAAGCTTACACAAACACTATATGGCTCTAATTCAAAATGTTTACAGCTAAAACATAACCTACCGTGCTTATGGATAAATGCAAGCCCTTGCAGGATCTGATACATAATATTCCTCACTGTAGACTCAGGGAACAGTTTATTTCTGTGGAAGAAAAGTGAAGAAATACACATTAATAATTAAATTCACACCATTAACTTAAGCCATCCAATGAACCAAGGATAAAAGGTAACAATGATAATAAAACTGCTAGATACACTTTAAGCACTCTCCTTGTAGTTTATTTCTCTGATAAAATTTACACAGTAATTGCAGAACTGCCAAATGACATCATATTCAAAAGTTAAGAAGTTTTCGGTTCAATGTCTCCTCAGTGTGAAGGCTGTTAAAAGTCCACAGTTCCTAACTCTCAAAAGAGTGCCCTACTTATCTGCCAGGCTAATCAGATAAAACACACTGGAAACTCTCACTAAACTAGCCAGGATATTCTCAAAGGTTACAGCCACAGCTCCTACTGCAGCTTCAAGCCATATTGATCTAAGCATAAACAAATTCAAAGTCCTTTGAACATTAAAAGGGGTGTTAGAAGTACATTACACAAGTAATTCATTTATATCAGGAATGGCCGATGCTATTACATACCTTTCTTTCATTAACTGATACAGATTTTCCTTCATGTATTCAAACACAAAATACAGATGATCATTTTCCCTGATAACTTCTTTCAGCTTTACTACATTGGCATGGTTTAATTTCTTCAAAGACTAGAAACGGAAAATACAGACAGGATTTTAGACGGGTCTTACTCGAATGACAAAGGAAGAAGGACACATCATTTCACTGATGCAGAAGAATCAACTTCTAAAACTCTTAAATAATCAGACAGCTCTGAGAACAAAGACCAGATCTCCAAGCATTACCAGATACATGCAGTCCATGCTCTGGTCATTCACAAGCCAGCTATCTGGTCACTGTAGGCACCAAAACAATGGCATACTTTCTGTAAGTAACTTGCTACTGTAAGAATTCACACTCCTCTTGCATCTGCACTGGGCAACAGACAATTACAAAGAGTCTACACTAAATGCAGCCCTGGAAAGTATCCCTTGATATTGCAGATTAACCCTGGTGGGCAGCTGGACTTCATTGCCCCAAGTGGGATGGGCAAGGTAATTGAGATAAAGACAGTTTAAGAGGGAAAGCAAAAGCTGAGCATGCAAGCAAAGCAAAATAAGGAATTAATTCACTGCTTCCCATGGGCAGACAGGTGTTCAGCCATCTCCAGGAGAGCAGGGCCCCACCAGGTGTGATGGTTACTTGGGAAATTGAATGCCATCACTCTGAATGTCTCCCCTTTCCTCCTCCTCCTCCCCCCCAGCTTTTGTTGCTGAGGACAATGTCACATGGGATGTCCCTCTGGTGAGTTGGGGTCAGCTGTCCTGGCTCTGTCTCCTCCCAGCCTTCTGCCCACCTTCAGCCTACCTGCTGGCAGGGAAGCATGAAAAGCAGAGGTGGTTGTGCAATCACTGCTCAGCAATAACTAAAACATACCTGTGTTATCAAGACTGGTTTGGTCACAATTACAAAACACAGACCCATATAAGCTGCTATGAAGAAAATTAACTCTACCCTAGCCCAAACTACCAACCATGGGTCTTCATTCTCCCTTCTTTTTACATTTTCAGTGTATTCAACATTTGTTTTTGCTGCAACAGGACAGTTTCAACATGTGGTACTGTAGGAAAAGGGACGCAGGTTTTCTGGATGTTTCCAACAATGGACTAGAAATTAAAAAGGACCTTGGAACACAACCCTGAAGTTCTGCTGGCATCACAATGTCACACTAAATGCCTGCCCCCAAGCCAACTATAGAGAAACAACTGCACGTACGAAAGTGAATGCTATGTAAAGGGCATGTGTTCTCAAGCTCTGAAAAACAAACACCAACCAACTGGAGGTGGTGTGAAAGGAAAGCTCTCACTCACACACCGCTCACTGCAAGCAGGAAGCACCTCTCTATGACCAAATGATTTAATTTAAATTTAATCAGCATTTTTATAAGACTTACAGACATTCTGTTCAAGTGCAGGTTCAGGAACCAGAACTGTAAGGTCAAATGCCACAGCTTGTGCTGGGGGGAGTTTTCAATAAATGGGGAGAATTTGATGTTACCCCAAAACGTGACAGGGATCATCTAATTTGAAGTCAACTAATGAATGAAACAAGTACCTTAACCTCTCGAAGGTTCATGCATTCCTCCCAGGAATAAAACTTTCTTTTCATTCTACAAAAATAGAGGGGAAAATAACAATTAATGCACAGCTGGTCATAGACCTGCAAGATTCATTACATCTTAACAACTCAGTTCTTCCATCAAAATATATGGTGTTAGTGCCTTTGCCAAAAATCTTCACATCTCTAGACAAGGTATATTCAAATAGAATGACATACTGGAATACACACTTGAATAGTAATTACTATTACAGAGAATTCCTTTTCTCTGTAGATATACATATATCTTGCTGGAAATAATTCAAAGCCTTCAGCAAGTCACAAGCCTTCACACCTGAAACTTTCTTTCCAGAATATAATGTGGTGCAGTGGAGTCTGTAAAAAGAACAGCAGTAGTTACAACAGTTACGAACAACTCAAAGGAAGGTTTTGAAACAAATCAAATGCAGATCAAACCACTTCACTGGGTCTTTAATTTTATCATATTCTCCTTGTTCCTATTCTCTGTATTTTGATTTCTCTGTAATTTTAATACCTTTCCCCTCTAAGCTGTTTTTCCCCATTTTTCTGTGTCCACTGCTCCCTATTTCTCCCTCTGCTTTTTGAATTCTGCTTTCCCTTTCAACTTTATAAGCAACTCTAACAGAAACAAACCGCATGGCAAATCTGCTTTCTCCCAAGCCAGGATATGACTCTGAACACCACAGTATTTGGGTGTAACACACAGTCCTGTCTGTTCATGTGCATTCTGCTTACAACTCAGTTCTTTCAGAAAAAATTCTGTGCTTTAGGACCAACAGGACAAAGGCACAGACTGACAGGCAGACACACAGAAGAACATAGATTTTAGAAAAATATTCAGCTGCTTGGAGTCTGGATTTCAGAGAGAGTCAGGCACTCTTTGAAGATCTGATTCTCTTCCAGGCTTTAATAATAATTCAGTATTACTTAGTATTGTAGTAAGTTTCTAGTTTAAAATTACCTCTACAAGCCCTTCATGTCATAAAGAGGTCTGGATTATTTTGTTTTCTTAAGCAGCATTTTTGCAGTTACTGTCTTGTATGTTCAACCACCAGGTCAGTTCAGCTCTTAATAATGGACTGGCATTAACGTGTAAACTACGAGAACACCATTTTCTGCTTTGTTCTGAATTTTCTGAGTTTCTCCCATGTTGCAAAATGAAAATCAAAAGGTGCCTTTGGCAAGTTTCCATAAAGGAAAAATACTCTTGTCACAGGGGATTTAGAAAGTTGATAAAGCCAGCTATTGACTTTTCATACAAACCAGCATTGTCCTGAAAGCTCTTTGGACAAGTGTGTCCCTGGGTCATGGTCGGTATTTCAGGGAGGTGCCTGCAATGCTTTACAGCTGTCTCTTACACAGCTACGACAAATAAGTCATGTACAAGCTAAGGTCACTGCTGAAGCAGCAGAGAAAATTAAGTGAATTTCTCAAGGAAGCTCAAGAAAATCTTAAGCTGAAAAGCATCTAAAGATACAGATAATGGACAATGAGATCCATTGTGTTCATCATCACTGCAGTATTAACATCACATTGAAAATTAGACCAGGAAATGTATGTCCCATGTAAGCAGCAGCAGAAGGGCAGCAAATTCCAAAGCAGCACTGCAGAACACTCTAAATAATATACAAAATACATGTTTGGCTGCACATGATAGGAGAGCACTGTTATGACAAGCCTGTGTATCTCACCCTCTTTATCTTCTGCTGGGCCTTTGGAGAGCACAAGGAACTTTACATGCTGCCCCAATACAACTCTACATACAAAGGTTACATGGAACGTGAAGTACATGAAGTGCATGACCGAGTTGATGCAGACCTAGAAAGGTAAAACCTGGACTATTCACAATTAAGTAACACATGAAAATACTTACTTTTTAATGGCTATTAGCTCTCCAGATTCAATGCTTCTCCCTAGCAGGACAGAGCCATAGGTCCCATCACCAAGCTGTCTGATGGTTGTGTACCTATTCATGATGAGGATACCTTAGCTGCGAGCGCATTTCAGTCCTCAGTGTTTCTCCTCCGACTGTAACCAGTTCTTTCTGTGGCAGCATAAATACAGAGCACTCAGGACAGTGTGAACAGTTGCAGGAATCATGTTTTCAAGACTTAGCCTTCGGTCTGAAAGCACAGAACATAATCCATTTGATTTATGTACCCTTCTGAGACTGCTTTATTGCAGACTCCACTCTCCTCCAAGAGACAATCCTTTTCAGCTACACACAAACACTTGCCTTGGTCTCTCACCAGAAGGAGCCAGCCTGTATCTGGACATAACCAGGTATGTTCCCCCAAGCCACTTTAGCTAGTTAAAGGTGCTTTACAGCAAGCTTGCAGGTAGCCCTAATGGGAGACACCACTACTGAAATAAAGGATAAAGTCTCACAGCCTGGAGAAAATGGTCTGCTATTAAAAAAAAATAAAAATGAAGCTTTACAGATATAGATACAGTAAGATAGTAAGATAGGATCTGTTCTAGCTGAATTATCAGACATGTAAGTCACCATCTCACAAGTCACGCTGCCAACCTCCTGACTTTCCATAAGGTCCTATGCTAGAGGGCACAGCCACGTGTACCCTTAAACAAAGAGTTCACAGGAAGGGTATTACACTCACGTCAGGTGAGACCAAGTGTATTGCACTACAGCAGCCCCAAGAATGAATCAGTCTGTAGAAGTAATGGCTGTATCAGATTATCTATCTGATCTCTTGTCCTGACATTGCACAAACAAAAACAACCATAGAACAGTTTGAGTTGGAAGAGACCTCAAAGGATCATCCAGCTCCAATCCTGCTGCCATGGGCAGGGGCACCTTTAGGTATCCAGGTCACAGAAAGCCCCATCCAGCGGCCCCTTGAACCCTTCCACAACTATCCACAACTGCTTTCCTGGATAATAAAGCAAAAAAGTTCTTATTCCTCATTTAATGTAGCTATTGCTGATGTTTCCTACACTATCATTCAGAACAAATGCAATCTATTCTATATAAATTAACATTTGGAATAAAACAGAATTCCCCTGCAATGAGACTTTTGCCCCTGCATTTTCCTTTTCTCCAGCAATATTCATGGCTGGTGACTTTTGCCTTCTGTAACCTGTATCTTAAGTACACTTTCACAACCTTTTTTTTTTTTTTTTTTTTTTAAGCAGCCTTGTATCTCTCCTTCATTTTGCCTTGTTTCACAAAAACACATTATGATTTTAAAAGTAAAGGGATTGTGTTGCTGGAACTGAACTGACATTGAGGCAGAGCCTCCATCCTGTACATGTTGTGAAGATGCTTTGTTTTCAGTCTCCTAAGTGTACTAGCCTCACTAAAACAGGAAAAAAATTAGGAAATATTTTAAAAACCAGCGTGTCTCTAATTCCATCTCAGACACTGTGTGGTGTCTCAGACAGGCAGGAGGAATTCCCATCTAGCAGTACCTTTTTCTCTCCACACACTACTAGAGAAAACCACAATTTAGGGACATAATCCCACATTCTGTACTACCTGCCAAGGAACACAGAGCCTGCCTGTAAGACAGGCATTTTGGGGTACCAGTTTCTTTTGGGCTGTTTTTCAGGCTGTGCACCTAAGAGCATAAAGCAATGTTCAGGCAGTGGTCTGCAATCAGGTTAACAAGCTTTAACCTGGTTCCTCCAGCTGGTCAATAACAGGATGGCAACTCAGAAACCTTTGCTCCCAAGCCTTTGTTCAGATCCTTAGCAAAAAAATTCAAATGATACAGTCTCCTAGTCCAAAATTATAGTATTTATTAATATCCAAATAATTTTATGCAGTAATTTCAAATCAACACAAATGGGACTTGTGGAGTTTTCAGCACAGACTCCCCTGAGGACAGAATTCTGAAATTGTAACCATAACAGGTGTGATAGCTTACAATTAATCCACTGAACATTATGCTGTCCCTGGTTTATCATTCTCATATTCCTTTCAGGGGACTGTGACTGAAGAGGGGAGGAGCACCTGTGCCTCGTGTTTGATAACTACAGCAAACCTGAAGATGTGTAACACTTCTAGAACATTATATTGGCTGTAATTATCATCAACAGCTCTCAGGGATACATTGTCTGACGTCTCTTGATGATAAAGTGGTGAACATAATTGCCTACGCCTTACTGAGGACACTAATTTAAGCTCCTCTCCTTTTCAGGGCCACCGTTTTTCACAAAACCTGTAAGAAATTATCTCTGCAAATGCATCTCTGGTGCCAAATGTAACCAAACCAGAAAAATTAGCTGAAATGTTTTTGAGGCATAAAGGAGAGGCAAAGAGCCTAGAGAGGAAAAGAACCTGCCAGAAAACCAGAGATTTCAGTGAGGAATGCATGTTAAAGCCAAGATGCACAGAAGTCACCACAGCTCCTACGGGAGCACAAATCCACCTGTAAGAAAATCCACTGAACAAAACCTAACTAAAGTCTCCTTTGGATAACTGAATCTGCCCTATTTCCTTTTGAGCTTAATAGAAAAGTTTATGTTAAAAATCCACTTCACTTCATCAAGATGTTCTGTCATTATCACCGTCTGCTCTCTCTCACTTTCAACTACAGGAATATCCAACTCATAATATTCTGTGATTGTGTGATTCTGAATAAATAAAACCTTTGCCCGCAGTTGCACTGACACCCCTGTGAAGGGCACGAATCTGACATACAGTTTGCACAGCTACAACATCTACACGTAATGGGATCTAGACTCCAGTCTAGAACTACCAATGTATGCACATTCACATCGTTACAGGCTACAAACTGCAAAACTACCATGGGAGTGTGTTGACACTACAGTAAAACGTAAAGACTTTCTCGTCACCATACTGCAAGGCTGTGCTCAGACTGCACCGTGACTTTTGCCCCGCAGAAATGCACCGGCAAAGCCCCTTTAACAGCGAGCCTAATTCAGTGTATCGAGAGCTCTTTCAGACTNGGGCGCCCCGCGGAGCAGCTGCGGCCCAGGGCGGCCTCGCTCAGCCCATGGCGGGGCTCCCCGCGGGGGGACAGCAACGCACGGCCCGGCACCGANAAATGGGACTTGTGGAGTTTTCAGCACAGACTCCCCTGACGACAGAATTCTGAAATTGTAACCATAACAGGTGTGATAGCTTACAATTAATCTACTGAACATTATGCTGTCCCTGGTTTATCATTCTCATATTCCTTTCAGGGGACTGTGACTGAAGAGTGGAGGAGCACCTGTGCCTCGTGTTTGACAACTACAGCAAACCTGAAGATGTGTAACACTTCTAGAACATTATATTGGCTGTAATTATCATCAACAGCTCTCAGGGATACATTGTCTGACGTCTCTTGATGATAAAGTGGTGAACATAATTGCCTACGCCTTACTGAGGACACTAATTTAAGCTCCTCTCCTTTTCAGGGCC
This sequence comes from Pitta sordida, assembly GCA_013390025.1. NCBI lineage: Eukaryota > Metazoa > Chordata > Aves > Passeriformes > Pittidae > Pitta > Pitta sordida. The sequence continues at coordinate 112,388 of WEKX01005640.1, read as the reverse complement.
ACCGTTTTTCACAAAACCTGTAAGAAATTATCTCTGCAAATGCATCTCTGGTGCCAAATGTAACCAAACCAGAAAAATTAGCTGAAATGTTTTTGAGGCATAAAGGAGAGGCAAAGAGCCTAGAGAGGAAAAGAACCTGCCAGAAAACCAGAGATTTCAGTGAGGAATGCATGTTAAAGCCAAGATGCACAGAAGTCACCACAGCTCCTACGGGAGCACAAATCCACCTGTAAGAAAATCCACTGAACAAAACCTAACTAAAGTCTCCTTTGGATAACTGAATCTGCCCTATTTCCTTTTGAGCTTAATAGAAAAGTTTATGTTAAAAATCCACTTCACTTCATCAAGATGTTCTGTCATTATCACCGTCTGCTCTCTCTCACTTTCAACTACAGGAATATCCAACTCATAATATTCTGTGATTGTGTGATTCTGAATAAATAAAACCTTTGCCCGCAGTTGCACTGACACCCCTGTGAAGGGCACGAATCTGACATACAGTTTGCACAGCTACAACATCTACACGTAATGGGATCTAGACTCCAGTCTAGAACTACCAATGTATGCACATTCACATCGTTACAGGCTACAAACTGCAAAACTACCATGGGAGTGTGTTGATACCACAGTAAAACGTAAAGACTTTCTCGTCACCATACTGCAAGGCTGTGCTCAGACTGCACCGTGACTTTTGCCCCGCAGAAATGCACCGGCAAAGCCCCTTTAACAGCGAGCCTAATTCAGTGTATCGAGAGCTCTTTCAGACTCTCAATACGGTTCAAACTCATGATTTCTCTTATGTACCCTTTAAATACGGACGCGCTGAAGCGCCAAGAAGCGAAAGCGAAACTGGCCCCGTCCGCCACAGCCGAGAGACGCCACAGTAAACAATCGCCATGTGGCTTTGTAAACTCGCCCCGTGCTCCGACCATCACCCGACAGCGTTGCCGGCAGCACGCCCAGGGACAGGCGGGGCTCAGGGCCGCCGGGGCTGTCACCCAGGGCTCTGGGGGTGCCCCTGAGCCGCGGGGAGGCAGCTCAGGCCACGGCCCGGCTNGGGGGGGGGCGCAGAGCTGGGCGTGAGAGGAATTTAGAAATAAAACAACAAAAAACCCCACAACAAACGCAAACGTTTCTGGAGCATCTCTCTTACGAGGAGAGTCTGTGGGAGCTGGGGCTGCTTTATCTGGAGGAGCCAAGACTTGGAGCAGGATCTCATTACTGCACCTATCTCAGAGGCAGGTGCTAAGAGAATGGTGCCAGACTTGCCGGCGGTGCCCAGCGACGGGACGGAGAGTAATACCCACAAACTAAAAGGCAAGACGTTTTCCATCTCAGCACGAGGAATAACTTTACATTTAGGGTGGCCGAGCACTGGAACAGGCTGCCTAGGGAGGTCATGGAGCCTCCCCCTCTGCAGATATGTTGGACTAGATGATCTCATGAGGTCCCTTTCAACCCTAAAAAATCAGTGATTCTGGGAAAACAAAACCCAGCCAAACAAAACCACCATACCGAGAACCAGCCTCTCTCACATTCAAGAGAGCCTAAATAAAAAACTGAATACAGTTAAACCAGACTGTGAACAAATGGGAAGAATATCAACATTTGAAGTGCTGTGGGTGAGCCTTCCTCACCTGAGTATTTGTTTTTCCTTGGCTCTGGCAGCATCAGCCTGAGACAGCAGGAGGAAGGTAGAAAAAGGGAAGTGAGGAACAAAAAATTGATCTCAAGCACTTGGTTATCAGAACCGACTGTAACAGTGATTCAGCAAGTCTTAGCTTCATTTGACACTTAATCATTTAGGTTTTACAAGTAATGCATAGTTATTTCCAAGGATTTGCAAAGACAGGGTAAGCTGGCACTGCAATTCAGGAGCACAGTGTTTGACAATTCGTTAAAAGAGATGTGGGGGAAAATAAATGCAGGGCTTCTTCATTCCCAAAAGAATCACAGAATCATTCGGGTTGTAAAAGACCTTAAAGATCATCTCATTCTGACTCCCCACAGGGACAGCTGCCACTAGACCAGGTAGTTCAGACTCACTTCCAACCTGATCTTGAACACTTCCAGGTATGAGACACCCACAGATTCTCTAAGCAGCCTGTGCTGGTACCTCCCTCTCCTCACAGTAAAGGATTTGTTCCTATCTGGTACTGTAGTTAATATCTAAGAAGAGGCACACCGAGGCAGGAGGAAAGGAGCTTTGAGTCACGGAATCAGAGAGTATTCTGAGTTGGAAGGGACCCACAAGGATCATCAAGTCCAACTCCCAAGCTAATGCCTG
>WEKX01005640.1:65384-109743 GCA_013390025.1 Pitta sordida | reverse complement strand
TTGTAGCCCTGACTGCTCCATCTCAAAACCTCCAGTGGTGTTGCTGTGTCATCCCAAGGGACAGGACCTGCACCGGGGTCCCCCCCAGCTCCACTGCCCGGCCAGGGATCAGCACCCAGCCCGTCAAACAGCCCCTCCTGCCTCTCAGCCTCTCCACAGTCCACCTCTAGTCACCTGGATCTGAACCCCACTGCTGGTGCAGCCCCTGCATTCCCATTCCCTGCTCCCACCGCCCCCCAGCACAGAATGCGCCTTCTCCCCCTGAAAACTCAGGGCAGAAGATACGCTCATAGGTCCTGAGACCCACACACGTGGCTCTCTTCTGGAGCAAAATGACTGTGATACGCTTTTAAAAACTCGTGTTTGGTTCTATTTTAGAAAACCTGATGTCTCCTGACAGCACGTGGTAACTGTCCAGAGGACAGGGGCCACAACACTCAGAGGCCCCGGCACCACTGTTACCTCACAGCGGCACCGAGCACTTCCCCGTCACCGGCACATCTCCCGTGGGACGGGACCGGCGTGTGCGGGCGCGTGTGGCGGTCCCAGCCCGAGGGGTGTTTGTTTGTTGGGCTGTGTGGGGCTGCGACCCGCCTCAGGGCAGCGCCTGAACGCTNTTTGTTGGGCTGTGTGGGGGTGTTTGTTGGGCTGTGTTGGGCTGTGGCGCTGCAGAGGAGCGCGCCCTGCCCTTCTGTTTCTCCCCTCAAAAATCAAAAGCCATACAGGCACCAGGTAGTTTAAAAGGCTCCGTCGGCCGAGCACTCGAGTTATTTGAGTTTGTCGTTTTACATATCAGAAATACCGCTTGCTTCAGCAGTGCTGGTTTGACTGCACCTCAGTATGGATTCGAGTATCCGCGATGAGAACTCGATCATCCAAAGTTAAACCCTCTGTAACACACATGAGCTCTTAAAACGGCTCTCCACTGTGATTAAAGCTTTTATTTTTGAACACAGTGTTGCTTCCAACAGAGGCATGGAGCAACATTCTCACAATTTTGTAAAACCAAGAGGAATGTTAGCTGGTGGTCATGCTACACAACCGTGACATGTTTGCTCCTCCCTGAGCTCTGTCCAGTTCAGAGGTACCCCTGTTCGACTGCTGACAGCTCGGAGCTGGTTCTCATCTTGGCTTTATTTTGCTGAAAGAGAACAATGAAAGGATGTGACATTACAGACACTTCAGTAAGCGGTTGTTGTACTCTGAGGAAGTCAGCGTGCAATTACTGATTGCAAAACAAAACTGAACTGTGCAAATAAACTAGTTTTGCACTGGATAAATGTTTTCTGAAGCTTTGAAAGCAAATCCGGGTCAAATCTACTCAACTGGCTGCTGGGTTTACAGGTCACAGTCTAATTCAGATGTTATTTTTGACATGTTGACCTTTTGGTGGCCTGACAGACTACCACTTTCCTCATGGAAAATTAATCGAGCTGATCAGAATGCGCCGTGATGCCTTGCTTCCCACCAGGATGAAGTCCCTGTTCATGTAATAGCTGACTTTTAGCAGGTGAAAGGCCAGCAGCGTAGAGCTGAACAGTCTAGATTTATCCACTGTGGTTACAGTTCTGTGATTCTATAATAACAACTTCAGTATTGTCAGAGTAGGGGTCAGGAGCCAGTGTTCATATCACAGAATCACAGAATATTATGAGTTGGAAGGGACCCACCAGGATCATCTAGTCCAACTCACCATCTAACACCCGTAAGGAGACCAAGAGCACATCGCAGAGCATAACACCAACCTAGATCCCTCACAGTCTAGCAGGCCACTCCGAGCTGGAAGGGGCCCAGGGTCATCCAGCCCTACACCCCCCTGCTAGACCATGTCACTAAGCTCCTCGTCCAGTCTTCTCTTAAACACCTCCAGGGATATTGCAATGTGCTTCAGGTGTGATCTCGTGAGCTGTCTGCTGGCGAAAGTCCCTGCCTCAGCCGTACCTGTGTTTACTTGTTTGTCTCTAGCAAAACCTTAGGGTTTCAGGAGATCCAATAAATAGTGAGAGGGTTGTTAATTGATGTAATTTTCCAAGTCTGGTTAAGTGTGCAGTAGCAATGCCAATTAATTGCTTTAAAAGTAAATTTAGAGGCGTGGCCACTTAGGCTGCTACTACTGACAGAAAAGTGACATCATTTGTAAATGATGAACTAACTGAGACATCCATGAAAAGACTTCTACAGATGACAAGCCAGTAAGTTTGCAGTCTCTGGGGAAGCTGAAGATGTGCTACAGCTGAGCTCTGGGGAGGTGCTTGTCACCAGGACAAAGAGATGAAGTGTTGTCTTCCCATCAGGTTTATCAGTATTCTGTAGTTTGATCAGAATTTCCAGATGCTATAAAAATTTTATAAATTTTCAGAATACAAGAATACTTTGATTTCTGCACTTTGATTGTGCAGGAGATGGGGATTTCTTTTTGAGAACTCTGTAGAGTCTCACTGACAGAATGTCACTGGAAGTCTTTGAGCGCTGTCTAAAATAGGAAGGAGTGGGAAACAAAACTTCTCTAAGTAGTTGTAATAATCTTAATGTCAGGTTTACCTTATAATCTCCCTTTGCATTATGTACTTGCAGAGAGCTATAGATGTGAATTTTAGGGTAGAATGGTACAAAAACTGGTTTCCTTCAGCTGCAGGAAGAGCCTTAAACAGATGTCATAGCTGAGGGGGGGTTTGTGGGTTTTTTCCCCCCGTAGTATCAACTTGCTGCTGTTGTCATTGTAGTGGCTTGTCACTGATGCTCAGAATTAGTTTTGCTTTGTTTTGGTGTAGATTCCATAAATCTCACTATATGTATTTCACAGTGAGAATTCATTTGCATCTTTTTAAGTTTTCCTTTTAAACTGTCTTAACTTCCTATGTAGAGCCCTGTTTAGTGAAAGGTCTTATTTAAGGTGTTTGTATTTGTTTAACCTGTCTCACAGCAGTACTGTAAATAAAACCAGCTGTTAAACTCTCATGCTAGCTTTTTATTTTCCAATACATTTCTTGTTTAGTTTCACATGTGTATTTTGAGATTGCCTGTATTGTCCCCTAATTTTCTTAAAGTAGCTGTTGTTACTCAAAGCACTGATCTTCTGTGCTTTTGTAAATACCCAACAAATCAGAACTACTGGTTTTCTTTACGAGGAGAAGATAGTGATTAAATTTTAATTTGTTGTACAAAGCACACTACTGTTTTATACCGAAGCTTTGGTTCTGTGCTTTGACGTGGGCACTGGGTGTGTTTATTCAGGTATGATGCCAATGCACTTATGCTTGGAAACCTTCAAGTGATACATAAGTGATACATACTCTGTTGGATTAAGGTGTATAAAATGCAAGACCCACCGTCGCTGAATTGATAGGAAAGTGCAATCAAGACCAGTAGTTTTGAAATCAATTTTTATCATCAAAAAGGGAGTATGCTTTTTTTTTTTTTTTTCCTAATGTGTGTCCATGACAGCTGTGCTTTGTGAACGTGCTGCAAGGACTTTTGCAGACTCTATAATCATGTTTGACTGCTCTCTACTAGGCAGAGGCTGAAGAAGATTGTCACTCTGATTTGGTAAGAACCGACGACAATGAAAGGTCTGGTGAAGGAAATCTTCAGGTACGTCTGTCATGCTGCTGTTTTTTAACAAACATAGTACTGCTGCTTCACTTATCTTTATTTAGCTACTATACGTATGTTGATCTGACAAATGCTTAATCTGTCTGTCCCTCCAAAAGTGAGGTGGATAAATTTTGCATTGTGTTCAGAGTGTCAAATTCAGTCTTCAGTTATCTGTGTAGATGAAAAGAAAGTTTGTGGCAGATTTGGAATTTCTGTGAAGAACGATGGAAATTGGACAGCCGTTTCTGTATGGATCAAATTCCAGTTTAACTTGTCACTCTCTCCTGGACCAAAAAGCTGATAAAAGCAGTCTAATAGAAAAAGGTGTTCTCTTACAATACTAGATTTCTGTGTAGTTGCTCCCTGAAACTGTGATGATTGTAAGAGACATGCAAAATGTAACTTCAAAGGTGCTGAAAAAATGCATGGCAAGAATGATAATTTGTCTTTTTTTGCAAAGCATAGTCCTCTTTAAAAGAGAAAGGAGTAAGATTTTATTTGTATACTACGTATATAAATTACCATCTTAATTATCATGATTGTGGGCAAAAAAATCAGATTTTCTAAATTTACGTTTCAAGAACTAATTGATTTCTTGTTTAAGATAAGTCTGCATAAACAAGAACAAACATAATGTCTAGAAAGAACACTTTTCTATGGAATCTTAGGTCATAACCATAATCCTAACAACCACTCATTGAATCATCATCATTTTTCTTCTGAGTCCAGAAGCAAACACTTACGTTACTGAACGAGACGGAACAAGTACTTGTGGGTTTTTTTAATGTACTGTGAAACAGTTACTAACTCTCTGTGTCTAAATTCACTGAAGCCATCTAAGACTTAGAAGTGTAAAGCATCCTTTTGTACTTTGTCATTTCTCCTCGGAAGAGGTACTGTCAGGATGTGTGATACTAAGTCAGATTTAATCTTGTGTTTTAGGCAGAGCTCCAGATGTTCAGAGCTCAGTGGATGTTTGAGCTTGCCCCAGGTGTGAGTTCTAGTGGGTTGGAGCCTCTGCCATGCAGGCCATCTTCAAGAGGACCTGGAGTCAAGTCTGTGGATGCCAGAGGGAAACAGGAGATAGCAAAAGAGGAAAAGGTACAGGAACACAGATGTATGGTTTTGAGATTGTGTTTGTTAGTGTTGAACTATAGCTATCCTAAAAGCTAATGCTGAAATAAATCTAGAGAAACAATAGGGATCATTAACCTGTTGTGTGCATACTAATGTCTTCCATAATCCTACCCTGGTTTTTCTAGTTTTTATGTTTGGCTCTGTCACATTAACAGTCTGCTTTCTGAAGGACTGTCGGTAAGGGATCAGGAGCTGGAATGTGGATAGTTTGTTGATTGTGAATTTCAGTTATGGCTGGTAGCACATGGATGTCTTAGGGAATTATTTCGTTCATCTCCTTCATAGGGTACAGTAGGTAAGATCAAAAATAATTGTAAATCAAGGAACATTGCACTTGTATTTGTAAGGAATTTAAGAAATGTTCTGTGTTATTTATTGTGCAGGCAAAAGAACTTTTTCTGAGGGCCGTGGAAGAAGAACGAAATGGGGCCCTTTACGAAGGTAATATGGAAGTCTACAATGAACAACCTTATTGCAGAGGAATCTAAAACCCTGTGATTTATGTGCAAGTCTGCATGATACCAGTGGACTTAAACTACACCCTAATCGTAATTTGAGAGCTCAGTTATTCAGAAAAGGAAACAAACATGCTATAAAATGAACCATCGTACCACAGTTCTAAGGTTGAAGTGAAGCTAAAGTGAGATCAAAGAAGGAATTTCTAGCTTTCAGACAAAACAGCAGTATTTTGAAATCTTGCAATTTAATGAAGCACTGTTTTGCTTCCTTATATGGAATGCTTCTTTATGTGAACTTCTGTGACATGACATTGGCATAATAATAAAAAAATAATTATTAAACAATTATTAAGTATTTAATAATTAATAAAAATTAAATTAATGAATAAGGCATTGTGTGATAATAAATTTAATAATTAATATTAGTAGAATAAAATGAATAAAAATTAATCATCCTGATTAATCAATATACATATTTTCTGTGATCACACCTTTCATTGTTCCACTGTGAACAGAACTATTACATCCGTGGCATTCTTTGGTATTTTTTGTTCTTTGGTTGTGGGGGGGGTTTATGACTTTTTTTTTATGGGACGTGTGGTGCTTTTTTGGTTTGTGTTTCGTTGGTTTTGTTTCGTAGGATGGGTTTTTTTTTGGGGGGGGAGAGGAGGGTGAAGTGCAGGGAGATTAATAACTACAGCATGCTAAGGTAGCTTCTTTAAGAATTTCTGAAGTGAGTGTTTAAATCTGATAGTCTTATGAGGCTTGTTATAAATATTTAAGATGCTTAGCTTGCTTGCCCTCTTGCTATCAGCACGAGTGAAAATGGAAATCCAAAGTTTTCTGTCTCATGCTTAGTTTTCAGAATGCCCTAACTTACGAGTCCTGTAGGTCAGTAGTGGAGATACCATTTTACTATTTACTTCATGTGGAAAATAAAAACTGAAAGTAGGTGCCGTCCTGCTCATCCACTAGAGGTTTTGGCCACCGTGTTTAAAGTGCAGGTGCAAGATAACTTAAGATATGTAACTCTGAGAGTACTCTGGAAGCTCCTGAACTCGGCCACCCGCTGAATACAAAATTTCCTCTTCACCATGAGAGATTTCCTTCCCTTGCAAAGGATTTTGGATTGTTGTTTCATATGTCAAATTAACTGAGACAAATATGAGTCCCCTGTAGGTAATAGAATTTGTCGTCTCAATTTCTAATTTCTTACATGTTTTTACAGGGGAAAATTACTTTAGGCAAAGATGTCTTGGGTGTTATGTGTAGGATTAAATGCACAATAAAAAATACGTCAGAACTAGGAATCTGGTATGTAATTTCCCATTTAGGAAATCATGCAGTAGACTGAGAAGGTTCTTTCTGAGTAAATTAAAATAAGAAAGTGAGGAAAGCAGTCTGTGTGACCACTGTGTATATAAAATGAAAACTGTGGCTTCTTCTCCTTGAGTCCAGTGCTCGTATGTTAAACAGACCAACAGAGAAGTAGTAACAGTTGCATTCACAAAGGTGTTTCAGGCATCTGGATTGCATGAATATGAATCCATCTTTCTCAATTGAATTTGGTTTGAGACTTAGAGAAACCAAACTGAACTGTTTCTGCACTTACATGTATGTGAGACCTTAGAGGCACACTCCTGTGCCAGGCACAGATACGGAGCTGAGCATGTGCTGGGACATCTGTTTTCAGGCCAGACTTACTTGCTGACCTGGTCCAGGTCACCAAAATCCAAGTGGCATTTCAGCCTGCTTCTGATATCTGCTGATACCTGATGTTTATGAGACAGTGATGTGCAGCAGCTTGTTCCGAGCTTAAAAACTGTCCAGGCCTTGTCTGCAAGATTAAATGCTAAACTTGAGATTGATCTCTATTTGCTGTGTGCTGCTATTTCTCATCCTCAGCATCCAAAGGATACTCCTTGTCAATCACTGGCCCTGGCATGAATTTAAGAAAACAGAAACACTTACTAGCCCCAAACTCAGGTTTCTTAGACTCATTAGACAAATTCTGCGCTCCACAGTCACTGACATTTTGTTTGTGTTTTGGTCTTAAGGGTCCAAACTGGGGAAGGATCTTGGTATCACCTGTGGGAATACAAAGACACATGATCTTAATAGTGATATTAGAACAGATTGAATGTACATGCAATGAATTTATTTAATTTAAGAAGGAGTCACAGAGTTGACATAGCAGAAAGATATTCTGCAGCTTAAATAACAGTTCGTGGGCACAGGGTGATTTTCCTGAACCTCTTTCTCTACTCAGTGTTGTCAGATGTTTGTAGTGTTGAAAACAGAAGTACTTTCTCTGTGTGCAAGGGAAGTGTGTAAAACACAATGTCAGTTGTTCCTCCATGCCCCATAGTCTTGTGGCAAGGCTGCTTTCCTCACCCTCAGTGTTTTGAGGGGCTTGCTTCTGTACCTTCTTTAGTTCCAAGAGGTTTGCCATAATGAAATTGATCTGGTTTGCATTTGTTGTTGAAGTTTTAAAATTACACCAATGTTTTATAATTTGTATATGTCTGAATGCCTGTGACATACTAGGAATGTACTGTACCAGCATAACTTTTCTCTTTCGTGTTCCTCGTGGTTACTTATGAATATGCTGCCTAAAATCTTTGTGGCATGTTGAGAAAGCTTTTTAAGTGTTGAGCAACAAACTGCATGAGGACTTTATAACCTTTTAATATAAAAATTTTGTACTCCATGTATGAATTTGTAATAGTTAAGATGAATCTGTAAAAGCTGAAACACATCTAAGGTAACTGTTTATTCTGAAAGAATACATGATGTTTTTAGGTTTGAAAATAGGTGCTTAATGCTCCTCTTCTGTCCTTAAATTAAACCTAACCAGTTTAGACTGAATAAGATTTCTTAGGCAAAGGCATTTTCCACCTTTTTTTGTGCTTTTAGCTGAAACCCATCTCTCTGAAAGCATTTTTTGATAAGCTAGTGTGGGCATCCAGTATGTTTAAACTTCAAACCTTCATTTTCAGCCATCAAGTTTTATCGTTTAGCCATGCAGCTGGTACCTGATATAGAGTTTAAGATCACCTATACACGGTCCCCAGATGGTGATGGAGTTGGAAAGAGGTGGTAAGTGTCAAAATTTACTAATTAAGTGCATAAGAGTATTGAAACATGATATTTTATTTCTAAAGCATATCAATACTCTACTGTGATATACAGTTGTAAGTCTCTTAACATCTGGAAAGTTTACTTCCACTCAGTTGGATAGACTGCTTCATAGAAAGTTTACAGTTGCATTACACCAAGGAATACTTTTCTATATTGTCTTTCAAAGTCTGTAACAGGCATGTTTGGAGCTAGTTAATTTCAAGTGAAAGGATTACAAATACTTACATTGTTACTTAAAAAATGAAAGATGAAGTAATAGAAGTTTAGTAATATGTAATGAGCATCTTAATTAAGTAAGGGAATAATCTCTTCTTGCGCTAACTAACACAGCCAAGTGAGAGCATTTTCAATAAGTAGAGCAATACATTTTGAAGCCCAAAGATTGTAATCTGAGTAGTCTAGTTTTTCACCTTTACAAGCATCAGAGTACTAGCCTCAGTAGGGTGGATAACTGTACTAGTTCAGTCTTGTTGCCCCAGGGCAGTACAGCTCCAATGCAGCGGTTGACTCAATATAAAAGAGTGTAAGATGAGCTCAATGGTTTATTTACATCTGTTACTTTAGTTTCTGAATGGGTTTCTGGCATGAAATCTTTGCTGCACATTTTTGCGTTAGAAAAAGTACCAGATCATACTCTATAGTCATGTAAAAATCTTGCTTTTCTTGGGATTATTTTCTTATTTTAGCATCATTTTCTATTCTCCATTAAGACTCTGACACTGAGGTGGGCAGGAGTGTTGATCTGCTGGAGGGTAGGAACCATTCACAGAGGGATCTGGACAGGCTGGATCGATGGGCCAAGGTCACTAGTGTGAGGTTCAACATGACCCAAGTACTGGGTCCTGCACTTGGGTCACAGCAACCCCAGGCAGTGCTACAGGCAGGCGAAAGAGTGGCTGGAAAGCTGCCCAGTGGAAAAGGACCTGGGGGTGCTGGCTGACAGCAACAGTGTGGCCAGCAGGACCAGGGCAGTGATCATCCCTCTGCACTCAGCTCTGCTGAGGCTGCACCTTGAGTCCTGTGTTCAGTTTTGTGCCCCTCTGTACAAGAAAGACGTTGGAGTGCTGAAGCATGTCCAGAGAAGAGCAGTGAAGTGGCTAAGGGAGCTGGAGTTGTTTAGCCTGGAGAAAAGGCTGAGGGGAGACCTTCCTGCTCTCTACAAACACCTGAAAGGAGGTTGTAGGAAGGTGAAGGTTGGTCTTTTCTTCCAAATAACAAGCAATATGACAGGAAGAATTGACCTCAAAGCGTTCCAGGAGAGGCTTAGATTGGGTATTAGGAAATATGTCTTCACAGAAGAGGTTGTCCAACTCTGGAACAGGCTGCTCAGACAAGTATTTGAGTCACTATCCTTGTAGTTATTTAAAAGACATGTCGATGTGTCATTTAGGGGCATGGTTTAGTGGTGGACTTGGGAATGCTGGTTTAATCATTGGGCTCAATGATCTTAGAGCCCTTTGCAACCTAAATGCTTCTGTGAATTTCTTGCAGGTTTTTAAATGTTGCTGCATTGTTCTGAGCAGTACATGACAGTGAGGGAAAACAAACCAGTATATCAAGTATTAAAACCCATTGGTAGAGTCTGCCAGTTACTTGCTTATGTTCTCAGCTCATTCTGTTAAGTTTGCTTAGAGTTGAATAGTATTAAAAAGTGACTGATAGGTCTCTTACCGTGTCAGGGAAAGAAAGTGTTTTGTGATGGGATAAGGAGTTCGTGTACTCCGTGGTTATTTGGTACAAGCAAGGATGCAGCTGTTGAAGAATATTATGACATAGAACTTAAATTTAGAGTTTTTTTGAATGCAATAAAGTTCTTTTGTCTCTTACTAAGCGTTCAAGCTTACTGATGAGTAGCAAGCCTATTGTTTGTGTTCTGCTATCTTATTCTGCTACCCTGTTCTGGCGCCTGAAATTAATTGTCTGCCTATTTACAGAATAGGTAAAAAAGTAGTTTTCCTTCATCATTGTTGAGTAAACCCACTGAGGATCACTCTTCAGTGAGTAAAGCAGGAGTGAAAATAATCCTTAATTGTTTTCAGTATCTTACATTATGAAAAGAATGACAAATTTTTTTTTTTATTAATTACACTATCTCCTGCATATGCCATATCTTAGACAAAGTGAAAGATGAGATTCTTCTTTTCATGAGGTCAAGAAATTCTTCAGTGGCTTCACTAAGAAAAGTGAACAGTGAAATCTGAAATCCCAAAAGAAACTGAGATGGGAATTAAATGAAAAAACATCCCCAGTTGTTACTGTCAGGGGAATTCCAGCAAAATAAAAATTATCGTGTTAATATTGCAATAGTTGTTTTATCATATGATGAAATGAGGTTGCTTTAAACACACACAGGAAACAGCTCTATTGAATGAGGGTAAGGCAGTGGGTTGATGCCAAGATGAGAACATCTGTTGGTATGTTTTGTCCAGTATCACAATGTCGGCATTCCCCTTTTCTAGTGTTGAGGATAGCAAAGAGGATGACAAAATGGCTGATCTCCTGGAAGATTTCCAGCAGCAGTTAACTCTTCAGGATTCTTCAGTCAAACTTTGTCAGCCCGAGGTTGATACCAACCAGACCCATATCTCAGGTATGAGCTAAGATACACTGCAAGAGTTTGGAGACAGAATTTATAGAGATGTTTCACTCTGTTAAAACATTTGTCTCCTTCATTCAAAAGTCACCTTTAAAGACATTGACAGGTCTTTGTTTACTTTTATAGTTAGATATAGAGTAAAAAAGATCATCAACTGACTAAACAGATCTTGTTCTCTCACATGATCTTGCCTTAATTGCACAAGCTTTTCCATGTAGTACTACTACTGAGTAGAATTTTCAGGATCGAAGTCATACTTTAAAGTAGCAACTTCTAGGAATGATCTTACTGAAGTAAGTGTATTGGAGTTTCCCTTCCAGGTTTTTTAGCTTGGTTTGCAAATACTTATTGCAATTTTTAAATGAAAGAGACCCTTGTTCTGTGAAGAATATGTATCATTGCATTTCCGGCTTTTGTCTGATTCTGTGGACTTTTTGCAGCAAATACGTTTTCAAGTTCAGCAAGACTATATAACTATGCTAGAAAGTCTTTCAAAGGTCAGTGATTTTCAGTGGCTCTGTTCTAGGACAGTTATACTGAGACTTCATTGCGAGATCTTAATTGTAGAGAGTGTGTATAAGGCAGGAACTATCTTAAAAGCAGATACCTCTAAAGCATGAGTATTTTGCATCAGTTATCAGGCGCTCTTGGAAATACTGGCCTGCTCTCCTCTGTTCTGGTTAAGGAAAGAAAATACAGTAAATGAAGCAAGATGTTCATTCAAGTCAAACCATAAAGAAAACAGGATTTAAAAAAAAATTTTAACAAGTGTAGCAGTATTTTTTTGCCAGTAAAGTCAAGATGTTGTAGACATTACTACAAAATGATCTCGGGAGATGTCTCTTTTGAGCAGCAATCTTAGTCTCATTCTAGTTTTATTTTCTTCTTTCTAGCCAGTCCTATTACAGTATTTTTTTTTTACCAAATCTTTTATAGCAGAATGAGAACTGTTAAAATAACAGTGTCTGCTTTAGAAGGTCGTCGGCTGGAAAGGATCCCTTGTGGATATGACAGTAGTTAGCCACAGACCTCAGCAGCCCAAGGAAAAATTAAACAATACAATGTTCTTTCACGAAAAATCATAATTCTATTAAGTTCAGTCTCTATCACAGTCTTTACAGATAGTTATTGTTTAATGTACCTCTGTGCCTCTGAGCTATTTCTCCCTGTGATCTCAATGCAGTTACACTGACTAAAATCATCAAGTCTGAAGTGCATGTGGAGATACAAATCAGACCATAAGCTCCGGGAAGCAATAGTGGTTTAAAATAAATGAAATGGAATTCCTGATAGTATAGGATTAGTAAATATGATTAATTCCCAAGTGAATAGTAGAGAAAATTGAGGGAGGCAGAAAGTTATGAGAAAGAATTTTGGCTTAATTTCTCAGAGCTTTCTCACTGAACTTTTAATGGTAGGAAAGTTACCTGATGAGGATTTCATATTACATTAGAGGAAGTCTATCAGTACAGCAGTGCTGTGTGAGACCATTTTCAGTAATTGGGCCCATACCACAAAATACTATAATTTCATTTCATAGTGGACAGTTTATTCTTAGGACCTGCTATGCAATACTGAACCTGACCTGAGTTTATTTAACCTTTCACACAAAAGCACTATGCTCTGAGGTAATGTTACACGCTCGGTCAGTTTGAAGCAAATAGTGCTTCGTGAACACTGTGCAATGCGTGTGTTGAAATTTTGGTATAACCTTATAGATGTGTATATTTGAAGTCTGAACCAATATTTTATCTAATCATCCTGCCATAATGAAATTTCAGCTCTTGGTTTTTGTTCGTTATGTGACTTTTTTTAAAATGTATAATGACTTTTTAAATTAAGATTTTGTTGTTGCCCTTGTTGTTGTGAAAAAGTAGGATTTTTTTAATGAAAAGTCAAAGCCAAACCTGGAATTACAGATAGCCTGTTGATTAACAGGTTGTTGCCTAACAAGGATTTCTTTTCTCTTTGCAGCATTGCCTCTGGAAGTACTAATGTACATTTTCCGATGGGTGGTTTCAAGTGACCTGGATCTAAGATCATTGGAGCAATTGTCTCTTGTTTGTCGAGGGTTTTACATTTGTGCCAGGTATTGCAGTTAATATATCTACAGCGAAGCTTCTCTGTACACTATGTCCTGCTTTTCCTTCCCATGGACACTTTCATGTTACGCTCCTCACAGTGCTAGTCAGCTTTTGCATCCACCACTAAATGGTATTTTAGATAGATGACTTTACTGTAATAGAAAATGCAGCAAAAAGTCTTACTTGCTCTACCTTGTTTGCAAGTTGGAGTTGGAGGATGGCAAAATATGGTCTCTTGTGTTGTCATCCTCGTATGGCCACATAGGGAAGTGTCAGAGTGTTGCAGTGCTGCAAGTGCTGCAGTACTTGGCTGAAAATGGCATTGTGTTCTTGAATTTCACTGGAAAGAGGAAATGGCTTTCAAACACTCCAGGATTAAGTAAGTAGTCAACGATTTTAAATTATGAGGTATTTTTGTTCAAGAAAGTTTCTGTCAGTTGCAACCAAACTGAATAATGAAGTTTGTTACTTTGATTCATAAAAGCTAAGCAAAGCTTGTAGGAAAGTTACGGGATTTGCTTTTTTTCTCATTTTTACTAGAGATCCTGAAATCTGGCATCAAGTCTGTTTGAAAATATGGGGCAGGAGCTGCAATAAACTTGTTCCATATGCCTCTTGGAGGGAAATGTTTCTGGAGAGGCCTCGTGTTCGATTTGATGGTAAGCTGTGCTTTTGGAAATATGTAGTTGTAAGTATGTAACTGTGACAGAAGCAATGAGATGGGTTTGATGCTGATGATGTTGTTAAACATAATCTGATTTTTTTGTGCATTTGAACTTGTAGGATATCTGCAAAGAGAAAGGAAGGGTGCAGGGGATAAAAATAAAAACTTTCATATATTTAAGTAAAAAAATATACTCAAAATTTTTGGATTGTTGTTTTTTTCACCTGAATTGTTTTATATTCTTAATTTTTGTTCATCTCTTCTGTAGGTGTCTATGTCAGCAAGACAAAATACATACGTCAAGGAGAACAATCTCTTGATGGTTTCTACAGAGCGTGGCACCAAGTGGAATATTACAGGTAGAGCTGTAGTACAATGAGTGAGTGAAGTGTTTCTCTCTCCTAAGTTCTTTAAATCCAGCCCTTGATATCACAGACATTAGTCATTCTGTAAGACTGAATGGAGTTGCTACAGTGTGTAAAGCTATGTGTATCTTTTGACAATAGTCCTTAAGAATTTGGATTTATTGTGACAATTAGAAATGAGCTTAGAAACACATTTCATCCTCAGTTATACCATGTCGTGGATAAAGCTTAACAGTAACAGCAGTAATACTCACCTGTAGATTTATTTCCCCAAACCACTTCTGCTTTACATTTCTGATATAATACATGACACAGTTCAGCAGACAGAATACATGTGCTTACACAAGAATTGTCTTTTAGCTTATTTGTCACCAATTATAAAATTCAAGAGCTGGGCTTTCTCAGATTGCTGTAAATGCTCTACTGTTTTTCTGCCATTGTTCATCTTGCTGTTCCCAGCATTTATTGTCCCATTCTACTGTCCCTTCTGAGGTTGGAAACTGTTCATAGAAATCATTGAATCTCATGGCTATTGCTGTAGTCAGTTTCCATATTGCTGTAGCCTCACAGACATCAGCACAGTGTCTGAGCACTGTAAAAATCCCAGCACCTTAAAACATTTTTATGACATTGTTCATTCTGTACTGACACTGTAACTAAGATCACAGAATCAGTAAGGTTGGAAAAGACCATAGAGATCATCAAGTCCAACCTATCACCTATTACCCAATCTAATCTAGTCAAACCTGTTACCTAACCTGTTGCCATCCTGCTACCAACAAGATTTTGCTGCATTGGTCTCAGTCAGTGGTAGGAATGGAGAAACTTGAGGTCAGTTTTTATTCCAGGGTAGCGTTCTTACTTTGATAGAGGTGACAAAACTTCTGAACTTCTGCCCTCTTTCATAACTCTTCATAACTTATTCTTTTGATCTTCAAAATTCTCTGTTGATTTCTGATCTCTTTTTTCTGTTACAGTATATGTGAAAAAAAGTGTTTTTGAATGCTCTTACCAATTAAGTTCAAGGTAACTTAAAAATAACAATAGAAAAGTGATACATTTCGAGGTTTGTATTGTGTAATTATGTTTTTGCAGGTATTTGAGATTCTTTCCAGATGGTCAAGTTATGATGCTAACAACTCCTGAAGATCCTCAATCTATAGTTCCTCGCTTGCGGACTAAAAACACAAGGTTATTGAAATAGAACATATTTGTTTCTAAAATGTTTGCTTTGCTTTTATCTAGCAATTTCTGTTTACTTCTGTCACAGATTGTATATCCTGACATAGCAAAACAGGAGTAAAAATATGATGTTGTATATGTTGTGATATAGTTTATAATTTTCTTCTAAGAACTACAAAAAATGTTGATCTTTATGCAAAGGTATCTACTGTAATTAGATTTCCTTTGTGGATTATGTGATTTTAAATTTTTAAGGTAAGTAGATGGAAGATTACATGCTACTAACTTGGTGGTTTTAGAAACCTTTTAAAGATACTGTCTTGTTATTGACTGCCTTCTCTCACTTCCTTGACTGCAGGAAAGTGGAGGTTTTGATGGGGATATATCTAAATTATTGCTTCTTGATGGTTGCACATAAAACCATAGAAAATCACTTGCAACTTCAACAGGTTTGAGCTGTTCACCAGAAATATGAAAATATTTAGCAGTAGGCTATGTAGAACCAACTAACTTATCTTTACTGTCCTGTTTGAAAAAATTAGAAGCAACTTCCTGAAATGTAGTATCGTTTAGTATAATCAGTGAGCCAGGTACTTTGCTAAATGGAAATAAGAAATAGTTTCCTTAATTATGATTTTCAGTCAGTTTTCATTTCCTTGCTGGTGTTTGTATTTTATGTACATCACTCTTTTTAGACACAGAATATTTTCATGTCCTTGACATTATCCTCCTTTTATCTCTCCAGAACAGATGCAATCCTGCTTGGCCACTATCGCCTTTCCCAGGAAACAGACAATCAAACCAAAGTATTTGCTGTAATAATGAAGAAAAAGGAAGAGGTAGGTGGAAGAATAGAGGAGAAATAGGTCAAGGAGGGGCTTTATAATGAGTTTTTTCTCAGACTGAATATTTTAAGAGACCTAAAGATTTGCATTACACCAAAGGATTAAAAATGAATTTAGTTTTTTTAACTGTTTAAAATTAAAATGTAAATAAGCTTGGTAATGTCTCATATTTTTTCCCCAAGTCTGTAATAATATTTTATTAAGGCAAAGAGATAACCTGTTCACATTTGAACAGTGGTTCTCCCCCTTAGGCTTACTTGCCGTGTGTGGTCCTGTTAGGTGTCACATTGTTAGCAGAAAGGAAGGATGAAGGAGGTCACTTTCTAAGGTCGGATTTGACTATGTGCAGTTAAGTTCCACAATATTTCTAGAAACAACAAAACTCGATAAGCAGTACTTGTTAACTGAAATCTGAATTACAGTTGGGTCTCCTATACCAAGGTAGCACGGGTCTTGTTCGTCTCCCGTGAAGCCCTCTGTCCGCGTAGAATGGCAGCTTATTAATATGCAACTTTGCCCTGCACCCTCACACCGCTCCCCAGCTCTCCGGTGCTGTTTCGACACTGCATTGTTGTGTCTCAGTGTTCGTGTTGGAGCTTCCCGGTGCCTATGGCCACCCCATGCCGGGAAAAACTCCTTTTCCGCTCGGCCAGGGACACGGGTGCTGGGAGCTGCACGCGCCGCTGTCCCAGTGTCTCTCCAGGTGGGTAGACCTGGTCTCTTCATACTCGGGGTAGACGTGGTGTCCGAGACCAGAGAAAATCTTGGATGCTGTGTCTAACCTGAGAGTGTGTAAATCTTTCATAACTCTTCGCAGTCTCCTTGCTCGGAGCTGAACTGAGGGAAGCAGGGCAGGCGGTGCTTGAGCCGAGCCGTTGTGGGAGTGGCGCGTGGCTGGCCCGGTGTGGGGGCCCACCCTGGCTCACCGCCCGGTATGGGCGGCCGTGGAGGGAGGGAATTGGCATATTAATGACTGCCTACTTTGAATATTGGTGCGTGTCAGGTCACGCATGCGCAGTCCCGAAACAGGCCTTCTTAATCACTGAAAAATCACACTGCTAAGACGTGAAGCTGCTATCTGGGGGCTGCGAAGTGGAAGAGGGCTGACTGTATTTGTTCAGATTATTTACAAAATCATTTAATTACCGAAATACCTTAAGAGAAACTTGTGAAGAGTTAGAAGTGTTACAGTGAATTTGCACAGTCTGGGTGGTGTCTTCTGTGCTTATAATTCTTTCTGTGAAAACTTCTTCCGTCATTAACATTTACATTTATGTATTTTCAAGGGATGCCAGTACTTGCTTTCAAGTGTGAGAGTTTAACAATCTGGCCTCACAGTTACATAGGCCTTAGTTGCACAATATTCTTCGTAGGTCCTGAAACTTCTTATTTCTCTGTACAGAAACCAGTTGACTACCACAAATACAGATATTTCCGCCGGGTTCCTGCACAAGAAACAGATCACAGTTTTCACGTAGGACTACAGTTGTGCTCCAGTGGGCGCCAGACGTTCAACAAACTCGTGTGGATACATCATTCTTGTCACATAACTTACAGGTGAGTAAATGGAGAACATGAGCAAAGAAGGATACTTACCTGTAGAAGTACATGTGGTGTTAATTTGTCCAGTAACTAAGTNCTGAGGCCCAGGCCAGAGCTGAGCTGTTAACCCCCTTGCTGCCAGAGCAGCAGAAAACCTAAACCAGGACAGTACAGAAGATGTAAAGACTCTGAGACTTCGGCAGCTTTAACAAAATGTCATGAAAACAGTAACTGGTCCTGATTTGATACATCATAATGAACTTTTACATTAAGAAATCCTAAGATTTTAGTAACCTGTTCTAATGATATTGGGAAGTTTCCCAGGTAGTAGGATTGCAGTATTCTAGCCTTTGAAAGGATTTATGCACAGCTGGAAGCTCGGATGAAAGCAGTGTGGTGCCCACAGTTCCACGGTTGTGGGTTTTGATCCCTGTGGGTTTGATCCCTTGGAGGGCATTCGCTTGGGAGTTGGATTAGATGATCCTTGGGGTCCCTTCCAACCTGGAATAACCTATGAAACTATGAATTACTTAGTGTGATGCTACTGAAGGTTTTGCTGAATGTGGAAAACATACATTCATTGAGGCTTATTTCTTTTGCACTGTGGAAATGCAAGCTAGAGATGTTTGGCATCATCATATGGGAACTGTAACATTTGCAAACTGTATAGTTTGGCAGTGCAGAACATGAAGCTGTTCTGATGACTAAGCAGGCAAGAACCATGACCACTGCTCTTGCACCCGATGCTCTGAATTACTGGCAAGTTGGCTCTGCAGATGTTTGATGTTGATTGAATTTAGGCCTTGTCTTCTGGTGTTCTTAATTTCTACATTCAGTGTTTTTATAGGGACATGGTTCAGCTATTGAGCTGTGAGAACATAAAATCTAGGAAATAAACTACTAGTAGTTAGAAGTATAGATAACTTCCTTAAACAGAAAAATTGCTTTTACAAGAATTAATATTGACACATCTGATTTATGAAGAAGTGGCAATATCATAAGCATTCTTCTCAGCACGAAGTTTCTATACTGCTCAGGTTTTGCTCTAGTGTGGTGGTGTTCTTTTGGAACTAGAATAAAGATGAGTATTAAACATAGCTAAGAGGATGTATGCTTGTCATTGATGTTCAAAAATTGTGTTTCCTCTCTTTAAAATTTTGTAAACATAGAAGTTTTTACTGTCACTTGGTATTCAAAGTCAAGGTTCTAAGTGAAAAAAATGAAAGTATTTTTTTACTTCAGTATTGATACGATTGAGTGTTGAGTGTCTTGGAGTTAATAATAAGAGTGGAAAGGGAAAGTGATTTCTTTGATATGAAAGTAGAAGTGTGTTCTGTATAGTGTGATTCAGCCAACACTCAAATGCTTTCAGAACAAGGCAGTACTAAAGACACTTTATTCCATTTGAAGTTTGGTGCACATACTGTACTGTGGAACATGATTGCGTTACTGAGGGACCTAAACAGCAACTTGTGTCTAATTTAACTTTTTAAATGCTCTTTTCAGATCGACTGGTGAGACAGCTGTTACTACCTTCGACATTGACAAAATGTACACCCCTTTGTTCTTTGCACGAGTGAAGAGTTTTACTGCATTTTCAGAAAAGCCACTCTAGGAAACACCTTCTCCGCTCACAACTTCTGCATGAGTAAAAGTTTGTAGCTAATAAGCACTTAAGTTATAAATGTGTATATATTTGGAACATTTTAAAATTCTGGGTAATTTTTTGAAGGCACTATGTTCTATTTGATTATGAATGGCTGGGATTTTGTTTTCTGTTGAAGCTTGTGAGCATTAAACACTTTTTATTTGTGGTAAGAATTTGATAACGAAGTTTTGTTTTTTTGTGTTGTTTTTTGGCTTTTTTTAAACAGATTTTATAAATCAGTCTGCTTAAAACATGAGTCTTCATCTGGCTAGACACTGATCTGTTCAGAAGGGATTATCATAGGAAAGTCTCACTGTCTGTGCGACAGTGTACATGGTTTCTGGTGAAGGCTTGAAATGTGAAGGGGAGAAAGTTGTCATCTGTTAAACTCTGTGATTCTTTAAAGAACTTCAAATAAATGTTTTCTTGAAATTAAACTTATTTTGTTTGCCTTCAAGATATGGCGTTTTATCAACATCAACCCTAAAGAAAATCAGCCAAGAGCAAGCGAGCATGAAGTATAAAATTTAACTGCAGTTGTACATCCCCACCAATGCAGTGGTGTCAGTTGGTCATGATTGTAATTTGGTTTCTGTAGAGGTTCAGTGGAGCCTTCTCCACGGGATGTGCATGGAGAGGAGAAGGATCCAGGCAGTGACTTGTTCCCTTGAACTGTAGGATGAGTTTGCAGGTACATGGCCCTGCTCGGGAAGTGTCACAGTGCAAGGGAAAACTGGTGCATTGCTCAGGTTTGAATGCACAGGTGAGCAGGGCTCACTTGCACATGACTGCAGTGTGTTATAACCCTCCATCTAACCTCGCTGCAGATGCTGTAAACCCTTTGAGCATTTGTTGTACTAAGATAAACTTTGGGGCTGCTGTAGATGTTCAGGTGCTGTGTTCTGCTACTCATGAAGTGTTCCTTGAGGTTTGGTGCAGGTGCTGTACGCTGCTTCTCCTGCATATATTGCTTGGGGGTGTAGTGCAGACATTGTAATGCTGCTTATTATGTGTGTATCTTGGATTCTGAAAGAACTGAAGCTTTTCAGCATAGTTTTTTTAAGCCATTTTGGATAACGTACCTTTAACCATCTTATTTCAAAATACTGACCTGGACTTGAGGACTAAAATGTGAAAGGTGTGGAAAGAGCTATATTCTATAATTTATAAAGTGTATCTTTGCAAGGAGCTGTGTGGTTAAAAATACATCAATAAATCTTGAGTTTGAACATGGAATTCTACTGGCAATTTCTTATTTTCCCAAGAAATCACTACCTTCATACACTCAATGGTGGTTAGTTAGGAGCTACCATGTATAAACTACATGGTAGGCAAGATTGACAGGTAGAATCAATCTCTTCATGACATTTCATTACACTTCTTACAGGTTATCTGAGAAAAGTAGAGAAGTGTTCTGGTACATGAGTTCTGAATGAGGATGAGTACATCTGAAGCTTCATCATTTTTCTGGCTGGTGTAACGAGGCTCTGCCTACAACCCTATATCCTTTGACTGCAGTTGCTCTATTCATACAGAATGTTTGATAAGGAGTGCGTTGTGTTTCTATTGCTGGAAGGAAAAACAACTGACTGGAATATCATCTTCATGTTTTGAAATACTGCTGAGTTTGTAAGCAGGGGAAGATGTTAATTACCTACACTTCTGTGGAGGGTGAAAGCTAAAAATCCACTCTAGTGCAGTGGTGAGTGTCCCCGCCTCTCATGGGAGACCTGGGGTTCGATTCCTGCCTGGCAGGCAGTGGTGCTGTTTAAGAGTAGGACTCGATGATCCTTGTGGGTCCTTTCCAACTTAGAATAATCTGTGATTCTGTGATAAAGGTTAGATTCGGCCTGCTGAGAAACGTCAAAAGTCATAAGAGTCAGAAGATGATACTGATTATTAGTTTAGGTGCAGTTTCGTCCAGTAGCCAAGTTGTAAGTACAGGATCTTTTCAGTTTGGAGCTCTTTTTGTACCAAGACTTTATTGCTTCTTCTGACCTTTTGCCCTCGCCATGTGTTTGAAATACAGTCTGGGTGTAAAGGAAAAGCTAGCTAGTTACATATTGAGATACTGCTTCAACAGAAATCTCAAGCAATAATTATTTTGAGATTATACAAAACACTCCTTCACCAAGAAAAGTATGCGAGCCTTCTGTCAGGCTGAGCTGTGATGAATATGCTTGTTCCTCTGCATTTAATGTTACAAAAAAGTCAGGCTTTTTGGTTTTTGAAATGGTTTGTCAGAAGATACTGCTACTGTTCGTTCATGTCTAGCTATTAAAACAGTACTTGTTTCAGCAGAGAATTGGTGACTAGTTACTTTTCCTCCATTTTGTCTAGTGTTTTTCAAGGCTTTAATTACTAGAGGCTCTATATTCTTATAATTTGGTTTTATTGTCTTTATCATATACATACTGACATTAGTTGGATACCTAGTGTACTGCTGGGAAATTGTCCCTTACTAATTATATTAGTAACTTAAATGAATGAATAAGGTATACCTATAAAGTCCTTTTTCCCCCAGGGTTTATTGAAGGAGGTGAGACAAGTTCACTTACAAAAATGGAAGGAGAGATGCAAGAGGTGACAAAAGACATGGTTCTCAGAGCTGGAGATCTGTGCCTTGGATTAAAGACAGCAGAATGCACAGTTGGAGAGAAGATGCTCAGGAGATCAAATGTTACGGTGATTTATCTCAGTTTAATCGGAGATTAGATTGGAGTGTTATTCTCGCTTAGCTAAAACTTCTTTCAGCTCTGGTAGCACAGCCCGTTTGAAAGGATCCACAGGCACTGTGTTAATGTGTACCTATCATTCAAGGCAATGAGAGGTGTTCAAATTACTCAGAATTATAGAGTATGCCGAGTTGGAAGGGACCCACAGGAGTCACCAGTGTCCAACCCCCGGCCCTGCACAGGAGCATCCCCAAGACTCACACCATGTTCCTGAGGGCATTATCCAAATGCTTCTTGAACTGTCAGACTTGGTGCTGTGAACACTTCCCTGGGGAGCCTGTTCCAGTGCCCAACCACCCTCTGGGTGAAGTACAGTGTGATTCCATGGAACACGTTCAGAGTATGAAAAGGAAGAAAAAAATCATGAAACATGACTGCTTCTGAAGACGCAATTCCTGCATCTTTTGGGATTGGTAGCCTTCCTTGGCAATTACAGGTTTTTTGACATCTTCTGAAGATATTTGTAGCATAGTCATTAGTTTAACCGTGGAATGAGAAATAGCTGGATAGGATGCAGAGCTAAGAAAAGTAAGATTATTAAATCCTGCCAAATTAAGTCATTCCTTAATGTGGAAGTCCAAGATGAGCTGACATTTTTTCCACATGTATTATTTTGAAGGAATGAATTTTCCCTTGAGAAGTTACATGCAAGCACTGTGACTCCATGTTTCCGTACTAAATTTACACACTAAATAAATTTATTTTAATTAATTCAACTTCTGTAAGGGTAAGGGATTGGTAAAGTTGCTAAAACACAGGTTCTACCTAGTTTAGATTGAAAACTTTTTTTTTTATAAAGGAATTTACTTGATTGGGGGAGGTTATCTATTTTATTTATTTTATGTTATTTTTAATTTATTTTATTCTGGAGGTAGTGCTACCCCTGCAGGTTTTTGCAGCTTAGTTCTACACGAGCTTTGGGATGCCGTTGTGCACTGTGGCTGTTCTGCCATGAGGTGGCATGCCACAGCTTGAGGTTTTCCTTTGTACTTCATAAGGTAAGTGTATTTTTTTTCCCTGCTACTTATTTAAAATCTGCAAACATTCCAGGAAAAATAGAGGAAACGGACCAAACTGTTGTTACACATTACATTTAGCCTGCCAAGCATTCATCTCCTTAGGTTTCTGAGCTAATAAGACATCTATGATAACACAGCTGGAATGGGAACAAACAGAAAGTCCAGTTCTTTAAAAGGATTTAATATATCTGAATCACAGAATCATGGCCTCCAAACGGGATCTGACACAACCAATATGCGAAGTGGGAATATATAGGATGAAGGATGATACACTGAAAAGAAGTGTGTCTAACCACTGCCACTTGGAGAGTGTACGTTCCTCAAAGCAGGGGTCATCATTTCAGCCTCTGCCCTGAGCATTTCTGCTCAGAGTCCAAGTTGCTGGGGCAAGGTTGGTGGCCCTGGCCAGGGCCAAGCAGACATGCTTTTAGGGGCATTTGAACATCCTATCCTGCAGTACATATATGTAAGGAATCCTTCTGTTGTGGTAATTTAACGTGGTAGTAATTTAAATGCTCGAGTAATATCTTCCCCAGAAACCCTGTAAAGCTGGTAAACATGGATGTGAAAGTGGTGCCTCAACTAGAGCACAGAGCTGAACCCATGAGCTGAAGGTGTGTTCACCTTCTGTGCAGATCTCCCCCACAGTTTGATGTTGCATCACCTGCTGTCTTTGGGGATCAAGAAGGAGCAATCCTTTCTCACATTTTCAAGGAGATACTGTAGGGTTCTTCAACTGTGAGGGCAGTTCAGAACTCCTTTCTATCTACACTCATAAGAAATTGGTTTTAGGTCTGGTACCTCACACTTCAGTACCTATTAAGCTGGTTTGGCCAGTAAGAAATGTTTATAGGGGCATTAAGTTTTATTAGCTCTTAGTTGTATATTTGAAGAGAAAAAGTACAAAATATTGGGCCCTTTGTCCTTTTTTTTCTCTAGAGCCCAGTTTCCTTTCCTCCTGACTTGAAGTGTTCACACAAACAGCTGATTTTTACTTTTGTTGAGACAACTGGGGAAGCAGACACCTCAGGGCTGATGGGGAGTGGGATTCTGTGTCTTAGTCTAGAGAAAAAGACAAATCTCTTTTAAAGGAAATGTGATACATATGTGAGAAAGTAATAATCAGCTACAAACAGTTTTCTTTAAGTGTATATGTATCAGGGGCTTCAGGATTTTTTTTCCCAGCTGATCTATCCCAGTGGCTGTGGCCCTCCCCACACCTGGCTGATAGGGGATACCTATGGAAAAGATTGTTCCTTTTATACTACCTTCAAGAAGACCTTTGAAATTCAGAGTACTTACCACTTCTGTACTTTGAATCAGTGGACAGGTCTTAATTTTGCTTTGTGAAGTTTGACACCTGCCTTAAATGACAAATGTGAATATCATGGGTTGGTTCAAATTTGCCCAGAAATTTAATCACATGGAGAAGAAAATACTGGGTACCCTTAAACTCTCCTTGAGTACACGTATTAGCAACTGACAGTGTCTAGAGAGATGATGATCTGGAAAATAAAGTCTGAGAAAAATAAACTTAAAGATATTAAAGGCAGTTGCATTTTCCAATGGTAATAAAGTGAGAGAATTGTAGGGGGCTAACTTTCATAGAAGCTGACAAGACAGTTGCCAGCAATTTTGTTGGGAACCTGCTCCCTCTTTAAGAAATTCGGCCTTTTTAAATGTTCCTCATAAAAGCCCACCCATGTCTGTAGAACCTGAAAAACTACCACAAAAAGTAATCTGATGATAAGATGAATATTTGTCTGGGTATGTGAAACATAGTGAATCAGGTTTTTCTTCTTTATTCTTGAAGGGCTCGAATTAGAGTGTTCTGTGAGACCAAAATCATACAGTGTGTTGTCAGCATGTCATTACTGTTCACAGGAATTAAAATAATAACAAAGGGGTGCACTGTTGGTCATCTAGTGGTCACTGAGCTTCAGTGTAACACCATTCCTGATCATTTTAGCCTAACATTGCAATCCAGCTTTTCACTGGGCCTTGAAGATGGTTTGCTATAGAACAATTGTAACCTAACCAAGTTTAAGCTTATGGCATCTGAACAGAGAAAAGATTACACCAGGTTAAGCCTGAGTGTTAATATTTTCCAAGAAAGGTACCTAAGAAAGTAAGCTGCTCTCCTTCAGTTCAGTGCTCTTTGCCCTGTTATACTTCAGGACGACCGAAATACAGAGGCATTAGAGTGATCAAAGACTGAAAATGTGGACAAAAGGAGGGATCTGCAAGTTTTTCAGGAGCCCTTGTGTTTCAGAAATGTGCAGAAGATGCCTACTGGTTTGGGCAGCATGTAAATGCCTAAATGCAGGGTGAACTGAAGCACAGTGACACAAAACATGTCTTTTTACGCTACCTGCCCTGGGGGTGGAGCAGCCATGCAGTTTTGGGGACAGCCCAAATAGTGGGGCTCACAGTCATGCGAGAGTCTGGGCTGTTCTCAGGAGGATCCTGTTTGACTCATCTCCTTGGCACTGCCCATCTGTCTTCATCATGAGGTTTGTGATGGAGATCCTGACCAGGCAATCCTAACTTTGGCTGTGCCCAAACCATGTGCATTTCACACAGAAGTGAGGTTGGCCTGCACAAAAGTGTCTGTGAGCTCAAGCTTTCACAGAATCACAGAATCACAGAAAATTATGAGTTGGAAGGGACCCACAAGGATCATCTAGTCCAACTCACCATCTAATACCCGTACAGTGACCAAGAGTGTAATACCAACCTAGATGCCTCACAGTCTAGCAGGCCGCTCCGAGCCGGAAGGGGCCCAGGGTCATCCAGCCCTACACCCCCCAGCTAGACCATGTCACTAAGTTCCTCGTCCAGTCTTCTCTTAAACACTTCCAGGGATGGCGACTCCACCACCTCTCTGGGCAGCCCATTCCAATATGCAATTACTACTTTCTCTCATTTTGTTCTGAAGCTCAGGCCTGGGGGAGTAGACTTGCTGCCTTGGAACAGGCAAGAGTTAAAAAAGCCCCAACAAAACAGAACTCTTACACCTCTGTTTTAAATCTGCATTTGTCAACAGTGCTGGGATGGTAGGATGGGACAAGAAGTGGTAAAGTTATAGTAATCATGGAGACAGAGTATTGTGATGAAAAAAAAGACCACATTGTATAGTTTATCGGGGTAACAGCAACTACCTGCAGGAGCAAATATGCTTATGCTGCCCTCACCTTGCAATGACCCAGAATCAAAGCCTGTCAGACTTAGGACTCCAAGCCCTATTACTGCTGCAGGTTGATTTTTATAGAATTATTTAGGTTGGAAAAGACCTTGAAGAATATCAAGTCCAACCATTCACCCAGCACTGCCAAGTCCACCACTAAACCACGTCCCTAAGTGACACATGTATGTCTTTTAAATGCCTCCAGGGATAGTGACTTAACCACTTTCCTGGGCAGTGTGTTTCAAGCCTTGTTAATCCTGTGAAGACATTTCTCCTAATATAAAATCTAAACCTCCACTGGCACATCTTGAGGCCAGTGCTTTCATGCTTGTTATTTGGGAGAAGAGACCAACCCTCACCATTCTACAACCTCCTTTCAGGCGTTTGTAGAGAGCAGGAAGGTCTCCCCTCAGCCTTTTCTCCAGGCTAAACAACTCCAGCTCCCTTAGCCTCTTCACTGCTCTTCTCTGGACACGCTCCAGCACCTCTATGTCTTTCTTATAGGGAAGGGCCCAAAAGTGAACCTGGGACTCGAAGTGCAGCCGCAGCAGTGCCAAGCACAGAGGGACAATCACTGCCCTGGTCCTGCTGGCCACACTATTGCTGCTACAGGCCAGGATGCCATTGGCCTGGGCACTCTGCTGGCTCGTGTTCAGTGGCCATCAACCATCCCCTCAGGTCCTTTTCCATCAGACACCTTTCCAGCCACTCTTTTCCCAGCCTGTAGCACTGCATGGGGTTGTGACCCAAATGCAGGACCTGGCACTTGATCTTGTTGAACCTCAGACAACTGGCCTCAGTCCATCAATCCAGATCCCTCTATAGAACCTTGTGGCCTGTTTGCTAATAAAATGAAGTATTAAGCAGTCATCTAGTCAAACCTGACAGTTTCCACCAATAGCTCTTGAACTTGCTGACCAGTTTCCAAATAAATTTGACGATATACCAAGGATTCAGTTATACCAAGTTCCAATGGGTTTTATTAAAGTAGATGATAGGTGAAAAGAGACACTTCTATTATCTCCATGGAGAGAAAGCTTGCCATATGTAGTCTATTTTCAGATTTTATATCACACAAGTAATCTTTATAGTACTTTAATAGTTTTTTATACTGTTCCATTATTAGAACCCAAGGAGCTCACAGGGAAGAGGGGCAGAGGAAGCCAAGCCCCAGCTTCACAATTTCTACCATGTAAGTCCATGGTTTTAATCAAGGAGGTAGAAGTTCTGAATGAGCTTTTCAAAGTGAAATTAGACCCTTAGAGTAAGTGTGAAAAACCATAAACCCACTTTACAATGACAGGAGGGAGGGAGGGAAGGAGGAGGCTGGAATTCAGAACACCAGTACAAAAGAGTGTTCAGGCTTGGAGGTGAGTAACCACATGCTGTCTGAGGGGTTGTAGACGGCCAAGAAAAACCCGCTGAGAAGGTTAAAGAGATCTCCTTGGAAAAACTTTAAGCCTCTTGGTGCGTAACACACTTTTCTTCTCTTACTGGAATAGGCCTTCCAAGAGACCAGCAATTTAAAAACCCTGAAGAACTCACTTGTCACTTAGCAGGGACCTTTCAAGAAAGCATTAGTTTGCAAGACCAAATCAAATCTTTTTCATGGGGTCAGGCAAGATCAAGGAACACAGAATGGCATCCTGGCTGGGAAGCTGAGTGCTGCTTATTGACTCTGCTGTATGGAAAGTCTGCAGCCCCACCAAGCAGCCAAACGCCCACAGCCCAGCTGCTGTGTGCCATGGTGCAGCACTCTCCCTCCTGCTGCCAGGGCTGGGAGCTGGCACTGTGTGTGCCAGAACTCGCAGCCATGCTGCACGAAGGCCACAGACATGTTTGTGAGTGATTTTTCTCATGCAAAGTATGGGTAAGGTGAATAGTTTCCTCTGGGTGAAGGTAAACCTTTCTTCCTTACATTTGTCGGTACTGCTGTGTGTGAAGGCACTAACAGCGAACATGGTAATTTAAGGAAGTTAGGCAAACCTCCTCTGCTCTCCAAAGAAGGGCTCCACAGGGCACTGAGAGGGAGGAGAGTTAAGCTGTACACAAGTCAGTATCTTTGAAGGAGTGTTTTCTGGAAGTTTGCTACCAGAAACCTGCTCTCCTCTCCACCTCTTGGTCAACAGGACCACCTAGCACCAGGAATGTCCAGAGGGAGATTTTTTTTCCTCTGATTCAAGCAAGGTATGTTTAGGAGTTTTTTGTTTTATAGCTTAGTAGTTAATAATAGTTGTACAGCTAATTTAACAGGGGGTTTGATGTTACTTGGATAGCTCTAACTTAAGTAAAGCACTTGGACAAGGCACTCTGAGTAGGAGAGGGACAGTGACAAGGAGCACTTGCTGCAGACAGCATCCCTCTGCCTGGATGGGGCCAGTGCTTTTGCTAACCCATTTGTACAAAGAGGAACAGCTGCAGGTTTTCATTTCTCCAGGGGTAGCTCTTGGCGGGGAAGTGGGGTCTCTGAGAAGTTCAGCCCTTCTTGATGAGGTGATTAGGTGCATAAAAGTGCAGTAAGCTCCGGGCAGAATGTCTTACCTGAAGTTTCCTCCTGAGTGCTTACAGAGCTCGATAAGGATCACTGAACTCTGGCTAGTCTGTAGTTCCCCAGATCTTCCTTCCCACTCTCCTTGAAGACAGAAGTGTCACTGCTTTCTTCAGACTCTCCCAATCACTATGACCTTTCAAGGATTATGGAGAGTGGCCTCACATCTGCCAACTTCCTCAGTGCTCTGGGTGCATCCCATCAGGGCTCATGGACTTATATACATTGGGTTTGTGTAAGTGTTCCCTAACCTGTTTCTCCTGCATTGATGGTGAGTCCTCCTTGCCCCATGAGGTGAGAAGTGTTGGTGCAGTTCACCTTGTGAAAGGCAAAACCACTTTAATGCCTGGGGACTGCAGCATCTCAGAGAGGAAGAAGCACTGTACTGAATCAGGGTCACTCTGCATAGATTGCACAAGTCAGGTTCAAACTCCTTCAGATGTGCAATTTTAGCATCCTATTCATGCTCTGCTTTAATTGCTGATCACATCTATTTTTAACTCTGACACCATCAGACTTCCTTCATTTTTTCTTCTTAAAAGAACTGCACCATTTTTCCCATCCTCCTCTGCCCACCCTGAATCCCCACACCACCTTGAACAAACAAGCCGTATCCCTGCTGAGATCCACCAAAGTGGCCACTTCTACATATTTCCTGCAATGAAGTAAAACACTAACTGCTTCACCGTAATTATTAAAAAGCCCCAAATTACTCCTTTGAGGGGAAGTAGAGCAGAGGTTCCAGGAGCACTGGACACACAGGTTAGTAAACATCCAAAAAGCCACAAGAAAAAAAACCCCTTTCTATAATGACTCGGGATGTAACCCCTAAAGCTTCCTCAGCTGGAATTTTTTCTACCACCAGCTGTTTGATACACTTTTTTCCTTTTAAAAATATAGAAAATGCATTTAATACCTTACTTTAGAAAATAGTGCATAGCCTTGGCATTCTGTCAAAGGGCAGGAGCTTTGTGCAAGGGGTTGATAAGCAAAATATCTGTCTGTGCTCACTCTGACCCTGCAAGTCCTTTCACATGTAAAGGCAGACATCCTGGGGAGATGAAGGCCAGAAGAAACAAGGTATGTTGCCAGGGCTGGAGAGATGTGGGTCAAATGCCTGTTGTGCCTTCACATCTCCCCATTGCTGTGACTGATACAGAAACATTTCCCTTTCTCAAATTGATATTCTCAAGATAAATACATTTAAAAAAATGGAGGTGTCCAGCTCCTGCCTTGTATCATTGAGATAGTTTTTCATTATTATAAGTGTATCTAGACTTCACCTTGAAATGCTGCATCAGTCAGAGAAACCCCAAACATCAAAGCTATGTTTCTGTAAAATGTAATCTGGCTAATGTATCATTATGAGGAACACTGTTCAAGTTCTCCAATGGCTTCAAAAGAGCCCTTATATGGAAAAGTACTTCAGAGCAAGCACAGAGATTACTCCCAAAGAATCAGTCCTTAAATACTGAGGCCAGTGCTTTCAGAGCTAAGGCCTTGGGAAAGTGTAGATCATCCATGCCGTGTTTGGATATTTGTGTGAGCTTTGGCAGTAGCGACACCCATCAGAAACACCAATAAGCTGGAACAAACCATTTTGGCTGTGTACTTATACACGTCCTGACCTCCTTGCATCTCTGTTACCTTCCTAATGCTTTGCTGCAGTTGTGCCTTGTAGAAAACCATTTTCTGCAGCACAGAAAAAGGTTGCAGTGTTACAAATCAATTGGTGTTTAAGCTACCCTTAATAACCTATGTGTTCAGTATCTTCTCTCAAGTTAGAGGATAATGCATCCAGTGCACTTGAGTTTGGGATGTTCAGCCCAGAGAAGAGGCTCTGGGATTATCATAGAGCACCTCCCAGTGCCTAAAGGGGCTCTCCAAGAGGTTGGAGAGGGACTTTTCACAAGGGCTTGTAGCAATAGGAGAAGGGGTAATGGCCTGAAGCTAAAGGAGGGTAGGTTTCGGTTAGATACTAGAAAGAAATTCTTTACTCTAAGGGTGGTGAGGTGCTGGAACAAGTTGCCCAGAGATGTTGTGTACTCTCCACCCCTTTAGATGTTCAAGACCAGCCTGAATGGTGCTGTGAGCAATCTAGTCTAGAGGAAGGTGTCCCTGCCCATGGCAGGAGGGTTGGAACTAGGTGATCTTCCAGATCCCTTCCAACACAGACCATTCATTGATTCTTATCACTGCCAAGCTGGGCACAATACTTTAGAGCTGGCTAAAAGAGGCTTAAAGCAGTGACACATACATATTTCGTTTCACATATCCCAAACACATTGCAAAAAGTACTTGTTGTGACGGCGAGAGCTGGGATTGGTATCTTTGTATTTTGAGCCAAAGAGATACAAATTTTGTACTATGTTGACCCACTGTGCTGACTGTGCCTAAAGTGGAGGAAGTTGCTACAAGAACATGGAAAGGTCAAAATGACCCAGTGATCTTATAAAAATCTGGTAGCCTTTTATTTAACCTTAGAAAAATCTTAAGATCTTAGTTTCCTCCTTTAAAAAAAAATAATAACCTGTCCTCCTTCAGCCTGAAATATTTGCTTTCAGAAACACACTGGGTGTGATGAATGCTGCTTGACCAGGGGCTGAGTGTCCCCCAAATTGTGGGACAGTCCTGGTTGCACAGGATTAAGAGCATGGAAGCTGGAAAAAGGCACAGCCCTTCTATGGCAGGTAGCTACTAAGTGGAGCTGTGATTGCAGGAATAGATTTCATTTTCGAAACCTTTTGATTCAGACATAAAGGCAAACAAACAAAAAGCTTCTTGCTTCTCAGACAAAAAGGTTGGCAGTAATTGTCTTTCAGGGAGGTCTGGTAGTAACAGTCCTTTACGAAGCCTGTGAAACTTGGTAATTGTATGCTACCCATCTTCAAAAACTTGAAGAAATGATTGATCTGCAGGAAAGAAAATCAGACATGAGCGGAAAAATGCTAACAGGTAGGACAGTAAAGTCATGCAACAGGTTATGGGATTGGTTATTAAATCCCTTTTCCTCAAAGTTTTTAAAAACAGAGGAAGTGGTTGGTGGCTGGAAAGGGAACTCATGGTACTTCAGTCTGGGAACAATGTCCAAGGAGCCTCCCAGCCACACACCTTATTTCTGAGAGAGAGGTGGTGCTGGCAGTATTGCAGCAGAGAGGCAAGGAATTCAGAGGAGAGGCAAGATGAGACAGATCTCAGTGGGCAGGGTCCATGCCCTTTGTGGTGTGGCTGGTTTGGCAGTTGCAGAGGAATCTCAGCTATGGGACACACAGCCCCGGGGGCCCTGCCTGTCCCTAATCCTGCAGTTTTAGCTCCCTAAGCACAAGTGCTTATGACTCCTATTGTTTTCCCTTTTTCTGTCTTAGAGGTGGAGGTTGTTACAAACCTTGATCAAAGTTTCCTTCTAGTTACTGATCTAAAGAATCATTATAAAACACAAAAAGTTTGGACTTAATGTGGGAATAACTCACTGACCAAATAAAAGTTTGGTGAATTGACCTTCACAAACAATAGCACAATTCTACTTTGTGATCTACATTTAGATTTTTTCCACATAAAACAAATCACTCTGCATTCTGTTTCACAAATTGCAATAAACATTTTGAAACACTCTATAAATGTAGTTTATTCTTGTCTCATAAATGTCTCTGAAATATACCCTTCAATGGAGAGTGGTTTCCCTAGTAACTAATACATTCCAAAGTCTTAAAATAAGTGAATCTAAAAAAGATTAAAATGAAGGGGGAAAAAAAAAAGGTAAGTCTGAACCTGTTTTCTGAACACAAGATACACAACAATCTAAGGTACTGTGAAGTTTTGATTGCCACTTGTTTTGTAATACTGTCCTCCCAGACTCATCCCAATGAAAAGTTTATTTTGCTTTGTATCTCTGAGGCACGATTTGCTTCACAGCCAGGGCAGGACATGGTTTCGACTGCCAGCTGGGCCACTCCTGGAAATGAGGCTCTCTACCTTTGGTGGTTAAAGAAACCAGCCATGAAATGTGGCTCCCTACATGACAACTCCTACATGTCATCCTACATGACAACTCTTCTTCATAGAGGTGGCAGCAGGGATGTGTATGAGTACATCCGTCTGCAGGGAGTATAAGTGACCCCTGAAACCCAATCCAGAATGCAGCAGAGGCCAGTCATGCAGGAAAGTCATGAAGGTGTCAGTTGTGGGTAAAGGAATCCCTTTGCCAAAGACCTTTGACCTAGCCACTAAGTTCAGGCAAAAAAACCCATATTTTAAAGAAATGTAGGTAACTGACAGGTCCTGTTGAAATGCAGCTTGTGGTAGTTGTCAGAAGAGGGGGTGATTTATAAAAGAGGTGCTGAAGAATTTGTTAAAGTCTGCAATGAAAGAAATGAAAACTGGCTGGAAAAATCAGCAGGACATCATGAATATATACATATGTGAAACTGTGTCCGACCTCACAGAAAAGGACTCAGGGATACTTTGGTATTGAACGTGATCTGTCAGTGTGCGCATGTAGCCCAGAAAACGAAGCATATCCTGGACTGCATCAAAAGAAGTGTGGTCAGCATGGTGATTCTCACATCTACTGTGCTGTCATGAGATTCCATGTGGAGTTCTCCATCCAGCTCTGGGGTCCCCAGCACAGCAAAGATGTGTACCTGCTAAAGCAGGTCCAGAGAATGCCCATGAGGTTGACCAAAGAAAGGGCAAGAGCACTTCTTGCATGAAGACAGACTGAGAAAGCTGGCATTGTTCATCCCAGAGAAAAGCACGTTTTGAGAAGACTTTATTGTGGCCTTTCAATATATGAAAGTATTATATTAGAAAGACAGACATTTTACCAAGGCCTGCAGGGATAGGACAAGCAGCAAATGTTTTAAATTGAAAGAGGATAGGTATAAATTGCTCTTGAGGAGGAAATTTTTTAATGAGGGTGGTGAGGCACTGTAACAGGTTGCCCAGAGACATTGTGGATATCCCATCCCTGGAAATGTTCAGGACCAGGGTAGATGGGGATTTGAGTAGCTTGGTCTAGTAAATGATGTCCCTGCTCATGGCAGAGGGGTTGGAATGGATGATTTTTGAAGCTCCCTTCCAACCCATGTGTGATGATACGGTACAAAATGTGTGCAAGGCTGGTGCAGTGGAGGGACTTAGATTGCTGCCTCAAGAAGCTGGAAGAGTGTAGAAGGTTGTACACAGCAGTCGTGGTCCTTGAGGTCACATGTGCACCTCCCACAGTCCCACAGGTTTGAACAGACTGTGTGTTGAGGAGGGTTGAAAGGCTACTAAACCAGAATAGTAATGAGGCAATCTGTAAGAAGAGCTGATACCTTTTATTCGATCAATGAAATAGTGGAGGGAAATATAACAGTTAAAAAAATAAAAACGTATCCAAGGGAAGATTTCAGGTGTGAAAGCCCCTCCTGGGGCCTGCAAGAGGCGCTAAAGCAGTAACTAGTGTGGTAGCTCTTGTAACAGGAGTAGAAAATTGGGCACATTGCCAGAGGAGGGGTGAGCAAGGACATCTAAACCCATTCACCGTAATGGATACAGGTTGAAAAACATGTCACTGTTGGAGTAGTTGAGATCTGCCTGGTTCTCTCCCTTGCCCTGGTCTTGGTGGTGGGACTGTGCCCCACTCCCCATGGGGCAGGGGCCACCCTGAGGCGCAGGGTAGGGTGGCAGAGAGAGGCAGCTGCTGCTGTAGGTCAGCAGGGATTTCTCCCCACAGGATCCATCTCCCAAAGGACCAGTGTTAAGCCCGAAGGAGTCATGGCCATTCTTTTTCACGGGCCGGACATGCTGGGTGCTGAGGTGGGCACAGTGCTGGGGGGAAGGGGTTGTGCAGGGAACAGCAGGGCCACGGCACAGCCTCTCAGTGCTGAGAATCCTCCTGAGGGATGGGCTTTGGCTCCAGGTCAGCGCCTCTATGGAGCTCCCATCCTCCCCAGCTGCCTTTGTGTATGGTGGCTGCCCAGAGCAGCTGCTCAGTGTTGGCTCCTGGGAGCTTTTGCTTAAACGTCCCCTGAAATTAGCAGGTAGTACATAGGCATCTGGCTTGGAAAGAAGCAAAGGCAGTGCTTCTGGCATCGGTATTGTACCTGTCAGAGACTTGGGAAAGCAAGGCATGGGTTAGTAAAACAAGGCATTTATCAACCTCCTTCTATGAGACTCTCACAAATGCACTCAATTAATACAGGTAACGAAACAGACAGTGTAGCAGAGCTTCCTTGTAAGGGAGTGCCCGTGGGTTTTAGGGGCAAACCAAGCAGGGCTCCCAGCTCATGAATCTTTGTTTCACCAGCTTTTGCCCAAAGCCTGTTTTACACTGAAAGAATTATTTAGACCTCACATTCACAGCCTTTGGGATCCACTGCCAGCGTATACTGAAGAAGGACCTGAAAATGAAATTACGCTAACACATTTGACACCATGGAATTATTTTTTTTTCTGTGGAGTTTGGAAAAGTTAAATATGATTTTTTAAAACTGCTTGTTTTGAAGTGATCTTCTCACTACAATAATATGCTTCAGCTTTTCAAGTCTCTTTACATTTTTTTACTCCACAAACAGAAATTTCATTCAGGGAGGGATCAGCACACAAGAATTACTCTTCTGTGTCTTTTGTTCTGGGTATTTCACAACTTCTTTAATTGCCTTAATTGTTGGATTATAGTCATGAAAACTTTAATTCCTTTCATAACACTCATTCGGTGCTAACATTTCTGATGAGTACTTGCAGGTCTCTCTTCTTTATAATTCTAATTTTTCACCCATTTAATTATAGTGGCTTTTCAGAGTAGCAAAGCTCCTTTCAGCTGTTCTCCACTCACCATGAGAAGAAATTCCAGCAATCTGGTGTAGGACCCAGCCCACTTTCAGCAAAGGACCCGTTGATGCCATAGAGAGAACATCTTATTTGCCACTTGCTTTATTTTGGGCTCATACTTTTTTCTGAAGATGTCCTCTCTGGTCTTTTGTGAGCACATTAAAATTGAGTCCTTTCAGAATACATTTTTGCAGATTGACTGATACAGGTTCTGCATGTCAAATCAGAATCCTGAAGTAGTTGCAACATCCACAGTTTTGGCAGAACATGAATATGATGGGTTATTCCAGAGGAAAACCTACTGAAGAGCCATGAACTGGAAAGCCAGCTGAGGGTAAATGGTATAACTTTGACCATTGCAACCCCAGCAAAACCCAAGGGGAATGAGCAGACATGGATGGTGACTTCACTTTCCCACAACACCTTCTCCATGTCAGTGAAGGACCTCGGGACACGTCAGTGTGGAGAAAACTTGGCCTCCAGCTGTCTGTCCAAGTGTGGGGCAGTGCTTCCTGTACCTGAGGGTGTCCTCACAGCCCCTGACGGTCTGCAGGTGGCCAAATGCTTCTCAGGGGCAGCTGTCCTGCAGGAGAGCATCTCCAGACATAAAGTCTGAATAAAGCGATACGGACCTGCTACAGAAGTAAGTGGGTTTTCTTAAGTAAAGGCTGGGGAACTGGGGGAAGAACAAGAAGTAATGATTTCTGAATTTGCCTTGCAATAGCAAGCTTGTTTTGTCGAGTTACCATACACAGTTTATACATAATAGACATCATGCAGGTAACTCTATATATTGTATTCTACACTAATTCTACACTATTCTACACTTCCCTGCTCATGGAAACACAGAATGGGTAAGGTTGAAGTGGAACACAGTGGCCCAACTTCCCTGCTCAAGCAGTGTCATCTGCATCCATATGGCACGGGATTGCATCCAGGCACTTCCTGAATATCTCCGGTGAGGGAGAATCCATGACCCCCCTGAGTAATGTATTCCACTGCACAGTCAGTCCCACAGTAAAAAAGTTCTTCCTCATCTTCAGGTGCATCAGTTTCTGCTCATTGCCTCTTATCCTATTGCTTTGCACCACCAAGCAGAACCTGCCTTCATCCTCCTGACACCCTCTCTTCAAATACCTGTATATATTGATGAGGTCTCCTCTCAGTCATCTCTTCTCAAGAGTGAACAGGCCCAGCTCCCTCAGCCTGTCCTTGTTAGAGGAATGCCCCAGTCCCCTAATCATCTTTGTTGTCCTCAATGGATTCAGAGATTATACCGAGTATATGTCTGTGTATATGTGTACACACATACAAATCTTCCTCCTGAGTTCAGTCATTGCCAAAAGCATTTCCAGTTTACGTGTGTTTATTTGTTACAATTTACTTATGGGGTGGTGCAAGCAGTATTATAAATTAATTCCAATAAATTAAATCCAATTAAAATCTGCTAATATTCTCCTTCAGTGTCAATACTGATTAGACTAAATATCTATAATTACTTTATTCCTAGATTTCTTTGCAATTTATTTATGGGGCAGCATTAACAAAGAACTTGTAGGAATTTTTTCTAAAGGTCACTCTTGCATTCAAAATAGGAAGGAGATAGTGCTCTAAAGCTATGTCCTTGCTGCTAAATACAATGAGGCTTAGAACTGTCATTGGTAACAAGGACCAAGAAGCATGGCCTGTGAGTGTCCACACTACCTCCTGGCCTTGGAGAACCTCTGTGCCTGAAGTGAAATAATGCAAGGGCTGTTTTGCACCAAACAGCGCCGAGGGCTGTTTTCCACAGCATCACTGTCAGATTTTTAATTGCCTGTGTCTTGTAGCATGATAGCATGCAGGAGCACAGGCAGGTTCAAAGCCAGCTGTTTACAGTGAGTGAACCCAAACCTGATTCAACCATGTCCAAAATTCTGCCAGGGAATGGTCCCTGGCACCTACTGTCCTCCTGACCCCTGCAAAACCATTTTGTCTATGAGCATGACTTAGCACTCACGAAACCCACATCAGGGACCACATGAATGGTGACATGACTGCCCTCCAGCCCTGCTTTGTTTACCAGAATAGATGTGATCTCCTGCTGCCACTAGGCCAAAATTGGCTCCTGAGAGGGGACACTGGCAGTGGATGACAGCACTGAGGAGGACAGGATGTTCAGGACAGCCCTGGTCCCTCTTGGCTTGAACATGGGAAGGCAGAATGTGGAGGTGCTCCCACCCAGACCCAAAGCCCAGGTAATCTCCACCATGCCTTGGACCACATGTCTTTGGACCCAAAATTTCATTGATCAATAACAAGAATTACCTCAATCTCCTGTTTTCTTTTTAATCTTAGAGAAGATGCAGAGAAAGCTGTCTGTGCTTTTTGGATTGATCTTCTTGCCTCTGCTTCTAGTTTTGTTTCTGGACGTGGATGGTCATGAGCTCCTTTGGACTTCAGAAAATAATTATGGTATGTTAAAGTTAGTAACAACCTTGTTATTAATTATAAGGGAACAGAATTTCTAGCACAAGCCAAAACAACACATATGGCCTAATTTAATATTTTGTATTTAACAGGATTTATTTAGTGTGAACTCAAGTAACAAACATCTCTCAGATTAAGTGGGTTGGGATAAAAATTCCCTGAAATCATAAAACTAGTGCACCACATTTATGTGTAAAAGGCACTCCCCATACTAGAACCCCAGCTGAAGCCACAAGGTCTTCAGCAGCTTGGCTACAGTTTCAGTGCAGCCATTGCCATTCTTCTCACACTTTAGACGTTTATCAGAACATTCATTTCCTCTGGTTTCCACAGAGAATATATTTTATTTAGCCTCTACACAAGTGAAGGATTGAAAAGCAAGAGATAATTCAGTGGTTTTGGTGTTAACTAAGACTACAGCTTCCAGAAATAGTGCCCATTATTTAAACACTTGCAGACACTGTTCCCAGAGATGTTACATATAAAGCACAGATGGCATTTTCCACAGGCAGTCCCTTGGGTACAACAATTTCCTGCTCCAAGATAACCTCATGCTTATACATGGTGCCTTGCAGAAGGAGAAGAGATAACATGGTATTTCTGGATTTCTGAGGATTTATTGGTTCCTATATACCTGAGGCAAAATGCTTCAAAATGAACAGTATTTCCATGGAGCCTAAAAAAATATACTATGCTGTAAAATCAAAGTATTATAGGCTAATTTAGTCTGGAAAGGGCCTCTGGAGGTTTAGCTCAACCTCCTTCTCAGGCAGGACCAATTTCAGGTTCATTAGGACTTTGTGAAAATTTTCTTGTAATAGTCATTTGACTTTGTCATATTCAATGACTCTTAATTATTTGGAACAAAAAAATTTCCTTAATGAAACTTTAAAAACTGGTCTTTAAAATTATCTTCCGTAATGTTAGGTAATTTTATACAAACCTGAAAAAATATGAATTGGCCTTCATGCCTCCAGAAGTTGGTAACTGGGTAGCCACCATGGCCTCGGCAGGAAAGGAGTCGCAGTGGTCCATTGCAATTTGGACAGCATTTCCCTGGAGCAAAGACAGGGGGGAAACATTTCCTGTACAACAAGGATCAGATGAATCCCATGTGATAGAATGGTTCATTAATGGCAGATTGACACTTCTGGTTTAGGGCTTAGAAATTTCACTGGGAAAAACTAAGCAAAAAACTTTCTAACATAAGCAAAGCAAAAAGCAATATAAACAAACTAATCAGTACCTTTATTCTCTACATTATTAAATATAACTGTAAACACTTATTTTTATTTCAGTATTATGTCTTACAATTTTATAACTTATTATCGCGGTCAGTTTCAGTTGTTTTTCTCTTGACAGTGTTGTTTGGAATGTCGTATGTGTTCTTGTCCTGACTTTTCTCAAGGACATAGTTCTGGCCTCAGTGAGTATATATGTAATGCCTTTCTTTAGCCAAAGTGTACATCAGATGCAGAAATCAGTATGTGCTAGCTCTACTGAGCAATCACAATTGTTTGGAATGGTCTCGTTAGAAAATATCTGTGCAGCTCATGTTCTCTGTTTGCATTGTCTTGCTCCAGTGACGTGACTGTGAGGCCTGTTTTCCAGTCATCATGGTTTCCGATGAACTTCTTTCCTGCAAGACTTGCCTCTGAGTTACTCATAATCCACAGCAATAGTGAAGCCAACATTCCGGGCGGCAGGAACAGCACAGCAGCAAGCCGGCTGCACTGCACAACTTTCTCAGTAGCCTCATTCATGGGCCTGAGAAGAATCCTTAACCATCAGAAGTAGAGACTAAAAATGGATTAAGGGGAAAAGGAAAAAAAAGAAAATAAACAAGCAGACAACTACTTCCCAACGGTAAGAAATATTAAATTCATTATTCCACATCAAGAGTTGCATTGGAATATAGGGAATGACAGAAAAAAAGCTAAATAATTGAAAGAGTATCCAATACTTTTATTTCCTTTATGTTGGGTTCACTTAGGACCTGCCATAAAATGAGTGGCTATGTCCATACTCACGCTGTTGTTTCTGCCTGGCTTTATCGCATATGGCTGGTCTTAGGTAGATCTTCCTCCCATCCAAAGTCGAGCAGTCGTTGCCACAAACCACCACCCCAAGGCAGGACTTTTTTAGGATACGAGAGTTGTGGTTGTTGGTGTTTCTCATTGCCCAGCTGCTATGGTGCCTCTGAGCATTTTTATCCTCTGAGCTATAGATATGTTTTACATAGGAATCTGGCCATTCTTGAAACCAGTCTATCTGTCTTACATCCTGTGGAAAGACCAAAGCAAGACACGCTTTAGGCTGGGGAAGAGAAGAGCTTGTGCCAGAGCCAAGTGGAGCTGATGTTCTGCTGGCTGTCCTCTACTCCAGCCTTGGTAACTTCAGGACCCCAACAGATGATGCTGGTTGCCAGGAGGAAACAGTGGAGGCAAGGAAGAAAAAAACCACAGTTCCCTGTGGCTGTCCACGAGCCCCAGAACATCAGGAAGGCCTGGCCAGGAGGTGGTTTCACTCACCCATGGGTCCAGCTCAGTGCAAGACCTCCTCCAGAGAGGAAGGAGAGATGCTTGATGTAAAATAGCAGAGACTTTCCTTGCAGGCACCAGTGACTACCTGGGTAACTTCTGTTAGTTTTTATGGCAGAGATCCTGCTCTGCCTTTCAGTCTGTTCAAAGCAGAGTTACAATAAATCATTTGGTTTGATTTTGCTCAACTTGCTGGAAAAAGGGTAAAAAATGAATCAGACTGAGACTGATGCCTCAAGATGGCATCAAGACTATGTTCAATATTTGTAGTTCTTTAGTTCTAGACTTTGGTTCATTTTGGCCTAACTGCCATGAAAGACTTGCATAGGGATTTTTTTGAAGTCCAAAACAAAGAAACATGACATCCTAGTCAG
Source organism: Pitta sordida (assembly GCA_013390025.1). NCBI lineage: Eukaryota > Metazoa > Chordata > Aves > Passeriformes > Pittidae > Pitta > Pitta sordida. The sequence goes on along the minus strand of WEKX01005640.1, from coordinate 68,802 downwards.
TTTTTAATTTGATTGCTAAGGACTGAACCAAAAAAACCCCAAACAACAACAACCAAGGACAACACAATAAGGATCAATAAAAATAAAACCCAAATGATCAATGAAAATAAAACTCAAAGGGAAAGATCCCAAAGGACCAAACACACATCACCTCAGTGGGTACAGTCAATACAGTGAAATGCAGTAATCTGTAAAACACCTAACATACCTGCTGATAGTTTTGAGGGAAAAGGTCCTGTAAGGAGTACAAAAGCTTAGTAGGAATTTCCTTTAAATTGCTAATCCCAGCCACTGAGATCCATGACGGCAGTAAGAACATCAATTGACTACCCTTGACTCCCATGTTCCCCTGAGAGCCGTTGGATAGTGTAGGGAAGCATGTCAAGGAAGCCTCGAGACTGAAATTCAGGTGAAGGTGACCTTGGGGTGAAGGGGAGGGAGACATCCTAGAACACGGAGGCTTTTGGCACAGAGCACTGGTGTAGTACAGAAGGGACTGGGATCCAGTAAGAAGACAGAGGTTGGGAGGTGAAAGTCAGAGTGGATGCCGAAGGAGTGCAGCAGGAGGAATCTGGCAGAAACATTCTGGGGTGAGGGACAAGGAAGTGACACTGGTATGCAGGACATGGGAGCTTTCACTGGAGAACATGGTTGAAGCTTTTAAATAGGAAGACTAGAAAAGAGCCGACGGAGGAGAAGATCGCTATTCTGCCTCCCAGCAAATCTCTGCAAACACTGAAAGCCTCTGCAAGGTTTTTCTAGATGCTCATGAAGAGACTGTTGCCGCGATGTGGGAATACAACCCATCTACCTGAGGCCCAATCTGCAGTGAGACTATGCACCCACAGTTGCAAGACAGTTGTGGGTTGTATTTTCCTTTCTTATAAAGTACTACCCAGGGAAAACCCAAGTCCTGGACACCTCTAACTAAATGCCCACAGCAGAAAGTCACATTTTTGCCCCTGCTTTCCCTGTGCTTCCTCCACCAGTTCATTAGAAAAGCAATGCACATGCAGCATGGCTCTTTTTCATGCACCAACAGCCCTTTCAATAATACTTTTGGGGGGCAATGCACAGAAACTTCAATGTTTTCTGGCTTTTTAGCAAAACACTGCCTCATACCTCGAGGTGACAAAGAGAATAAAGGCAATGAGGCACAGATGACTGAGAAAGCATTTTAGATCAGTGGTGGAGGTAACTGGTCAGAACTAAATTACATTCTAAGACATAGACACATACCTGGGGCAGTTTGATGTCATTGATATCCCAGCTTGTAATTTCTCCATGTGTGGAAGCAAAGTCCTTCTGCTCCATAGCAGCATCATCTGTACCTTTCAACATTTTTTAATTCCTTCCCAAAGTTAGCAAGAAAGTCTGTTCTGGCTGCTTTCGAAGTTGCCTGGCTGTCAGCACTCTCAAGCAGTTTACAACCAGGAAGTTGTTTCCTGAAGCTAAATGATAGAGAGGCTGCTCATTAAAGATAAAAATCAGTGTTCTTCTGCCAGAAAAACTTGTTCCATTAAAAGTTTTGCAAGGCAGCAAGGCAGTGGAAAATATAGCTTAGAGATAGTCTGTGATGTTAGAGACATCATTTGCAGCACAAAAATCGTGCCTGTGCTATCTGTTTTGCTTTTCTTGATCTCCTGTCTTACCAAGTTTATAGTCATGTAATTCTGCTCACAGGTTCTTTGTTCATCTGATCCAACTCGGGCTTAATATTTCTAGAGCCAGACTGATTGAACAGCTCAGCAGCTGTTAAGGGGTCTCGGAGTCGCTGCTTACTCATTAGATATTTCATGTGCTGCATGTGAGAAAGGAGTCTGCTCCACCACTTGAGATGAAGTAGTGCTCAACCCTTTAAAATATTGTTGGTATCCCTGAAAGCTTACAAATTGCATGAGGGAAGTGTGAGGGAAGTGTAGAAAACGAGGTTGAGCTACTGCATTTTCTTATGTTAACATCAGATTGAAGGAAAAACCCCCATCAAGGTATGTTTGTTAAAACCAACGGGTTTTGCATGAAATCTTGTAAACTATGTGGTTTCCCTATTCTGAACTTCAATACCAGCCAATATTAATAACCTATTGTGCTTATTTTGTCTGGGATAGAGTTAATTTTTTTCAGAGTGGCTAGTATTGGGGTTGTGTTTTTAATTTGTGCTGAACACAGCATGGATAATATAGAGATGTTTTTGATTTTTATCCTTCAGGATCCTATGCATGAAAAATTTGTGTTCCTTTCGCTAAGGAGAGTAAGGATGAACCAGTTTTCTCTTCCTGGAAGCTGGGAAAGCTTCAGTGTTTTCTGGATTTAACATTTAATCCATTTAAGGATTTGTTAAAGATGACTGAGTAGTGGGAGAAGTAAAATCTACTTGATGAAATTCTATTTCATAGACTTTCTTAAGCATAATTTATTCTATTGTTATTTCTCTCTCTGCATATGCATGGTCTTTGGAAAATGATTTAGCTTTCATGTCCTTAGTTCACCTATTTATAAAATACCTGTCATCATGGTTTCTCATGCTATATTATTCTCTCCAAAGGAAGAGTTTGTGGATATTTGCAGAGCACTTGAGACACTTGGCTGCGTGGTGCTCCCATAGGATGGTCAGAGCCCCACTGCCTCACGTCGTGGCTCAGACTATGGGAGTGTCCAGGAAAGAAGGAAAACATCCTCTATGGAAAAAAAAAAAAACCAGAGGGGTCCCTGGTAGTCAGCACCAGTGCACTGAGGAATCTGAGCTGAGGCTGGTTCTTGGAGAGCAACTAACAGATTCAAAGGAGATGTTACACCAGAGGAGAAGGGAACATAATCCCTCAGAAATATGAACAGCTGTAAGAAATGTTTTCATATTCTGCTACAACAAAGAGGGAGGTAGTAAAGTCAGGACAAAAAAATATGAGCTGCCTTAGAAAACTAAATGAATTTGCTATACAAATGACCCTTGACTACTGTGTGCCCTAAACATGAAATGATTTGTTACACAATCCAAAATGATAGTTTCATTGCTGTTAACATTATTCTTCAAAATGAGATGGCTTGGAAATTGAACTTTAATTTTCCTCATTAGATAAAATGGAGTATTTCTTCTTTATACTATATTGATAGAGATAAAACAATAATTAAATAATTACCTTAAAGATTAATGAAGGACAGATAATTTCATACTAATACACACAAAGAAAAGGAAGTTAGAGAAAATCATACAAATTTAGCTACTTGCAGGCAAGGGATGAAATAGTAGGAAAACTTTGTGCATTAATTGCAAGATGACGTGGCATCAAATTTCTGATTGTTATTTGTGTATCTTTAATTATAAATAAAATATAACTTGTTAGATGCGGCCAGTCACCAGTGGAGTCCCATAGGGGTCAGTGTTGGGCCCAGTACTGTTCAACATCTTTATCGATGACAT
>WEKX01005640.1:21023-64890 GCA_013390025.1 Pitta sordida | reverse complement strand
CTCCTCTCCTCTCCTCTCCTCTCCTCTCCTCATTTAGAAAGCGATATTAAACCTTGTATATTATGACTTTTGAAAAAAATTTAACTAGCAGGGATTAGGAAGATTTTTTCTATTTTTCTTGGAAATACTTTGTGTTGACAACTTAGGAAAGGGATTACAAATTTTTAAAATAAATTTATATTACCAATTTGCGTGAGCCCACAGGTTAAACTAATTCAATATAATCTGTAAGCTCTTATTCTGAGGAACAGGCTGGCAGACCATAACCACAAACAGATGTCAAGAGTTCTTCAGCAGCATGTACCATAAGAGATCAAGGACTGGACAAAGCTATGGAGCTGTAAAAATCTTCTTGCATTCAGGGTCCTGCTCTGGAGAGAACTTTGCAAACCCTGCAGAACAGTATGTGGCGAGAGCAGGGGTTGCCCACTGCTGTCTGGCTGCCCAGCTCTCCAGAAGGACTGTGGCTGGCACCAGGAATGCAGGGATGTCACCTGTCACAGAACAGTCAGGCTCTTTCCTTGGTTTTTTGGGTTTTTTTTTGCCACCACAGGAAGAAGGTGCTTTTGTCAGTGCTCCCATCAGTCTTCCTTTTGCTCTTTGGTGTCATCTTTCAGCAATGAGAACATTTAGCTCATTTCAGGTGCAGACAGTGAACTTTTACTGGGCTGAGTCTAAGTGCTACTTTGGCCACAATAACTCCTTGCAGAGCTATAGGTTGGGGATAGAGTGGCTGGAGAGTGGCCGGGCATAAATGGACCTGGGGGTACTAGTTGACAGGAAACTTAACATGAACCAGTGGTGTACCCAGGTGGCCAAGAAGGCCAATGGATCCTGGCTTGTATCAGGAATGGTGTGGTCAGCAGGACTAGGGAAGTTGTCCTTCCACTGTACCCGGCGCTGGTCAGACCACATCTTGAGTCCTGTGTCCAGTTCTGGGCCCCTCAGTTTAAGAAAGATGTTGAGTTGCTCGAATGTTTCCAGAGAAGGGCAATGAGGATGGTGAAGGGACTGGACCAGAAGCCCTGTGAGGAGCAGCCAAGGGAACTGGGGTTGTTCAGCCAGGAGAAAAGGAGGTTCAGGGGTGACCTTATTGCTCTCTACAGCTACCTGAAAGGAGGTTGTAGGCAGGAGGGTGTTGGTCTCTTCACTCAGGCAATCAGTGTAAGTGATTGGCCATTGGAACCGGTTGGCCAGGGAGGTGGTGAAGTAACCATTCCTTAGAAGTGTTTAAAAAGAGACTAGATGAGGCACTTAGTGCCATGGTTTAGAGGATGTGATGGTGTTAGGTAATAGGTTGGGAATAGGTAAGGGAATAGTTAATAAGTAAGGTAATAGGTAATAGGTTAGACTTGGTGATCTCAAAGGTCTTTTCCAACCTTGTTGATTCTGTGATTCTGTGAGTTACCCATCCTACCTTCCATAGCTGCTTTTTTGCCTTTCCTACAAGTGCACAATTTCCCCTTACACTGAAAATTTCTCCCTGCTGATGATAGCTCTCCTGCCTCTCCTCCACTGCGGTTGTTTGCCTTTGCATGCTTCTTGTCTTTCTTTGGTTCTACCTTCATTACTGCAGAGTTTCATACTGCTGCACCAGAGGGACTGAGGATCAACAGTTTGAAATAACTATGTCTACTGTAGATTATAAACTAGACAGATTAACACAGAATTAACCTCAGAGCTCAATTGCAAATGATTGTCTTGAACTCTTTTTTGTCAGGCTACAGTTGGGTAGCTTGCATCGCCCTTGCCCCCAGAGCATTAGGACAATACTCAGTAGTCTGATACACATATAGACTATCAAAGAGCCTTAATTAAGGGGGTTTTCCAATCCTGCTGTTGAGCTGGTAATTTCCTGAACTGCTCTTACTCAACAGCCGACAATCATATCAGTTCTTCCTCAGTGTCAAGAGAACAGTCATTCAGCTGCAATATTTTCATTTTTATATACTTCCCTGGCTATTTACAGCAGAGAGATGCATTTATGGGATGATTGGTCTGACAGATTGGGCAGAGAGTATGACACATGAGCTTCATGTTCACCCACTTGTATTGCATAGAGTAAATGTCTCTGCCAGGCCTCTCAGTCCCTTTTCTTGAGGAAAATGACATTTTTTCACTTGTGCCTTAGCTCTCAAGCTCATTTTGTCTCTTGATCTGCAATTAATTTTCTCATCTTGCTTTTACATCTGGTACAAATACATTCAATTCCAGTTCTACCTGGTGTGAGCATCACATGCATGCAAAATCTTTCCTAATGGATTGACACTTGCTTTTCACTTCCTTGCAATTCTGCAATTTTCCCCTTTGTGATTAAAGAATGTGTGATTGCTAAATGAGTTGTCTTCCATGTCCATCTGCTTCAGAACAGGAATTTGGTATGCCACTATGATTATTGTTTTCCTTGTTCCTGCTCTATTGTTGCATTCTAATTTTTGTGTTATAAGAACTGACTCATTTCTGATGCCTCTGACAACACATGCTGCTTTTCTCCATGCTCCTGTAGAGTATTGTATCTACTGAATCCAACCTCAGGTGCAGGTAATTCCAAAATAAATTCCTGTCAATTAATAACACCCTAATGAGAACAGCCACTGTTTCTGGTGCTACGGGTATTCTATATGTATTCTCCTTTCTATAGACTACATTATCTCACAGATTCAAGTGTTCAGGCAGAATTTTAAAGCTTTAACTCATTTGATCTGCCATACTTTCAAGAATGAGAGGAACTTTTCCACAGTCTGGGCAACTCCTTCCATGTGGGAGAAACTGAGTTTTGTTCTGTTTGCTTGCTTTGAAAAAGAGCATAGCTTCCTTAACACCTGAGAAATCGTAGCTGTTCTTCCCATTGGGCTCGGCTCAGTATCCAAGGGATTGGTGGAAAGTTTAACAGTGATACTGTTAAAGATCAGACCTTTTACAGTCTGGGGAGTGCCAGATTACGCTTGATTATCTATTTGATTCCAGGTGCTATCTCCGTTGCTTTTAGGAAAGAGGAATCCCAGCCATAAGCCTAGGCTTGACAGTCAGGTGTAGCTTCCTGAGATGGTTTCTGTCACACCTTGGAATTCCTCAGCTCCCCCCATGACACTGGCCTCATCTGCTGCAACCCAGCAAAAGCTGCTCCAATATCCAATATCCAACATTTTCTTCGTGGCCTTCATAGCAGTCACCAGCAACTATTTCTGTAGGTACTCAGCAAAACTTGAAGGCCAGATGAACTTCTGCCTTATGGAGACTGGAAACAAGCCAGGTCCAGACAGATGTGTCCACCCACATGAGCAGTCCCTGTCTGTACTCACCAGGTGGTAATGACGTATTACCTCTTACTTTGTCAACACTTTGGCCAGCACGCTCTTTTCTCATTCAATGCCTATCTATCACATTGGTATACTTCTAAGCTATCTCTTGCTCAAGAGCAGCTTGAAAAAATCTACTTTGAAAAAAAAAAATCTACTTTCTTGTAAGTTTTTCCTGTCCTTGCTATTTTATCTCCCTCAGGAGCAGAGGGTCCAAGCGAGTTTCTCAGTCTTCTGAGCTGGTATCTGACACCCATAATATCCCTACGTTTGCTTTCCTCTACAAAAGGCCTGTGCACACTCCCTGTATTTTCTCTTGGTTCTAACTGTAGTAGCCACTTGGCAGACCTTTTTTCTCTAGCAGCATGAGTTCATATTAGGACACCTGTAACTCCAATGATGTAATCCAATGGCACAAGACAACACCTGTTCTCTAAAAATCCAGTGGATTCTCTACTACAGCTAGGGTCCTCACATGGTAACAGATGAATTTCCTTGAAGAGATGGCAGCAGCATTGTTTCCCATGTCAAGTCCCTTGTTCTGCTTTCTTTCTCCACCCACACTCACCTATCCCAGCTAACTGGAGAACTCACAGTACGGTGACTACCGTACCTACAGCTTTCCCAAGTTGCTTTTACATATAGAATAATAGGCAGCAAAACTAGTAGGTCAGGATGCCTGATTTGTTCTTTAGCTCAAAGGCTGACCTCCTCTTTTTTGCTTTGATTAAGTCATGTTTGCAGAATGGCTGAATAACTTTGTCAGGCACTCCTGCAACCTGAACTCCAAGCTCATCAAAAGCTGGGCATGTCTCTATAAAGCAAGGTAGATGATTAGGTACTGGAAGCTGTGCAGCTGCATTACGGGGTTGGTGTGCCAAGTTTACTTAGCTCTGCCAGCTGTATCTTTTCTGTCTGGCACTACATCATGACAGGGTAATTTCTTTCTGTCTTTCTGCTCAGTTTGATGAATATAAGACCAGCCTTGCTGTGAAAGTCCACCCACAAGAGCAGCATGGTATTGCAGGTTGTTCTGTGTCTGCTCCAAACAAACCAACCACTGTCCTCTCAAAAGATGGAATATGCATTTTTATCTAGATACAGTACAGTTTACAGCGCATCTAATAACATGGTGCAACAATTTTCAGGTAATTTGATTACAGGCTCCTGTGATTGCCTACGTATCTGCCGTCGTGCTGTGGCACAAACTGCGACACAAGTTTGGAAAGTACCGCTGTGTTTTCTTACACCTCAGGCTCCTATAAGCACAGAAGGACAAGCTTCTCTTTCATTTCCTCTGCATGTTGCTTGTTCATTTGTCCTTCATGAAGATGAAGCCCAGCATCTTTTTCTGCACATCTTTTTCAGGCTGTTGCTGAACTAAAGCCTTCGGACTTGTTTCTGTGACAGCAATAAGGGGTGGCACTGTGGAGTATGATACTGGTCGCACAGATCCAGGGACATTGCTGCTGGCATTGACATGGAAAAGCAGAGATCAAGGACAGAAGGTATGGCACAGTGTGCATTGGCCAAGTGCAAGCTGTCAGTGACTGTCCTGAAATCCCAGACCTTTGCACCAATTCCATCTGTGGGGCCACCAGGAGCAGGAAGACAACGAATGAGAGGTGTCAGCAGACAAGGAACCTGTGTGTTTGGGCAGAAGCCAATGGGGACACTGCAGCATGGGTATGGCAGGAGCTCTTACTGATTATGTGGTGTTATTTATACATCTTAACCTTGTAGAAACAGTGGACTAGACTAGCTTGCTTCAAACCACTGATACCAAAATATTTTAATGCTGTTTTCTGAATCATCTTTCTTCTAGCTGGGTTTTAGCTAGATGATCTTTGGGGATCATCTAATTCTATGGCAAAAAAGCCTCTTTTTTTTGTTTTGATACACAAGTGAAAATTGCTTTTTACATACCTCTCCCTTCCCAAATACCTTCAGGGCTGCTAAGCCGTAGTTGTTGAAAAATGAGAAAGAAAAAAGAAGTCAGGATATTTTTGTCTGTTCCTTCCACAGAATGTGCATGACTTAATTCACCTTGAAAAAGGCAGGAAATTAATCTGTAAAGCTTCATATGAGGAATTACAACTTCAAGAGTCCTTCTACTGGTGTCCTAGTGTTCTGATGGGAAGCAATTTTCATACCATCTTCAAAACCTTGTTGCCTGCATCCTGGTCAGAAAATGATTCCCACTACCCCCTCTTCATCAAGTGAGCCCTCTCTTCTTTCCACATGGATTGACTGACTATGTTTTAGTCCTCTGGCTTTGCAAATGGTGATTTTCATTCTTAGCTGCTGTTCACTCTCTTAATTTTGCTGACCTTTGTCCTCATTTAAAATGTAAAACACTTGAAATACCTAAGTTTTGAGTAAATAAAGGCGAGAGATGTTCTTATAAATTACCTTGCAGATAAAGATGATGTCTTCTGATCTTGGTGCTACTGTGCCTATTTGGGCTGCATAGGATTTCTAATATGTACTGACCCTTAAGGCAGTCAAATCACAGAAATTAATCCCCATAAGATTTTGTAAAAAAAGAAAAACACAGCATCAAGAAGAGTGCCATACTGGCTACTGGCATTAAGATTTGGCCATGCAACTTGACTGAGGCACAAGTGGAAAGTGAGGATCAGGACTGAGTATCAAACCTTCCGTGAGTGTCCATCCCTGAGATGGAGACTGCTGCTGTCAGCAACAGCTGAGCTCACCAAGGCTTTTTTTTTAAGCCATGAAACTCATTTATATATAAAGAACTGGTGCAAAGGGACTTTTCAGACATGACTATAGCAATAACTACAATATTTATTGGTCACATAACAGTGGGGAGAAAAAAAAGCAGAAACATGAAACTACTCGGAATGCAAAATTTAAGCAGTTATGTATTCAGGGAAAGCTGTCTCTTTCCCTCCCATTCAGCAAACTCTTCAAAAGGGAAAAAAAAGTTGAATCACCCGTCTCCTTCAGAACAAACATCTTCTTGGGGAAAATAATCAAGTAAACGGCTGGATTTGGGATAACATTCACTCTTAATATCATACCCACCATGTTAGGCAACACAGAGGGAAAACATAGGACAAGATGGAAGAGGGCTTTGTGCAGGTGGAAGATGCATAACATGCACTTATACATTGCTCTGGTCCATTTTCTGGCACTGTCAACAACCTATGGAGACAGCTCACAAGTAAAATTACTTCCAACAACCTTCAAACCATTCCTTGGCTAAACAGGCCTGATGAGTATATCTGGTTAAAATGCTGTGGGGCAGTCAGCTGCTGGTGTCAGTTTTTCTCCTTTCCTTTCTTTCTTGATACTGGTCCTTCGTTAGTATGAAAAAAGGGCTTTGCTGTTGTCTACAGGCAGCAGAAGACTTGGCCTGACTCCCAGGATCTTGAGAAATCAGCAGGAGGGCCCTACAGTGCTGGGGGTGCTCCAGGATAACTGCAGGAATCACCATGTCACCTAATCCCCCAAAGGGCAAATTCCTGTTTGAATCAAGTGGGAACTGGAAGCAACAATACCTAAGCACAAGTTCGAAAGGGATGTGTATAAGGTGCTACAATTTCTTTGTGGACAGACACTGTCTGCTTTTTCTGGATGTTACTAGCTCCCATTTCATGTGTTGTGCCTTAATATTTGGCACAGATGCATGAAATTTAGAAAATGTTCCAGAATTATAAAGTTGGGAGTAACAAATTTTGCAAGTCAACCAAACTCACTGCTTGTCTGAATTGCTTCTTTCTGCTCTAAGCTGTGTGCAGTTTTTACCCAAACACGTGTACCGTGTTTTTCCAGTTTTGCCTTAGGGTGGATTTTTGTTTTTAGAGGAAAATGCTCTGTAGTGACCTTAATAAATAAGAAATGGACACCTCTGTTACAAAAGGTCTCAAAAATTACATTGGAAAACAAACACTACGCAGTCAAAATACGCTTTATACTCTTCAGTGGTAATTGAGTCCCAGCCCTAAAATGGCTGGAAAATCTCAAGAACAACTTGGCAACTGTTTTCAGAGAGCAGAAATGAGCTTTGTGAGCTGAGATCATTAACAAGACCAAGAAAAAAAATGTGTTCAGTGCAGTTCCCCATCTATTAGATTACTTTGCCTCTCCAGCAGACTCTAGAGAAAGCCTCTGGCTACTTCTTAAGGTCACTGAATTATTTCACTACAATAAATGACCTCGCTAGCTGGAAATGTTGGAGAGGCTCCCTGTGCCTCCACATTGCTGTGTCAGTGAGTCACCTCAATCCCATGCTCATGGACGAGCACGCACCCCACCCAACCTGCCCTCTGGCCTGGCTACTTTTTTTCTTTGTCCTCCTTCGCATCCTTTCACTTTTGTACCAGCATTAAACTGATAGAGATCTGTGTATTTTACAGCCTGTGGACAGAATGAGAATAGAGACCAAAAAAAGAGAAAAGGCACTAAGCATGATTGGGGGTCCCTAATCTTGGGAGTCTTTGACTTTGCTACTTGTAGGCAATTACAGGAAGGAGTCAGCAATGTTCCTGCAGGGCTGTGACAGAGCAGGAGGACAAAGTGTTCCAGGGCAGGAACAAACCCGTCTTCCACACCACTTGAAGCTTGGAGACAGTAAGTATTGACAGTCATGACTGAAAGGCGTGCCAGTTTAAGAGCAGTTGACATGCATGGTTTAGTACACCATGTAATCAGTAACAGAAGGAACTGTAGCTCACAGCAGCCACCATTCTGTCACAAAGACTGGCAAGATCTCCCAGCTGTGATCCAATAGAACACGGATGAAGAAAACAAACATATCTTTGATAAATGCCTTTATTTTCCTTAGTAGGAGATAGCAGGTTGTTTCCTTGAGGACAGCAGTCAGGTGTCCCGCACTTTACTTTGCAGCTCCTTGAATCTCAGTGCTCTCTGGTAGACAAAGGATCCAGAAACACAGGTGCTTTGCCAAAAGACATCCTCGAAAGATGAGGACAATTGAGTTTGCAGACATCTTAAGTAAAAACAAGCCACCTCCAAATGTCTCAGATTGCCTAAAAGCCCAGTGGAGACAGGAAAAAAGGTCACCCCACGGAGCACTACTGGGCTGGGCATTCAGCCTCTCTCAATTAGAAGTTAAACACGGAAGCTGCATTTATATATTCCATTCTCATGCTGCTACAGGTCCAGGTAGGATTTGATCTGGGATCTTCAGTTTCAAAGGACAAAAGAATCAAGTTTGCATCTTACAGACCTCTTCCTTTCCCCACCAGATTACAGTATTTTTAGAATGTGCTCAGTCTCCTTATGACCTGATTTCTTCGCATTATACCATGAATGATTAACGTATAAACTTTCCCTTGAGAGGAACCGGCATCTCAAGAGTCAGCAAAGTTTTTACAGTTCTGCAACAAAAACGCACTCCTGGTTCAATCACAAATATGTTTATGATCATTATTTTGAGAAAAATTGCTTCACTGAAGCAATGTGATCCTTCAGCAGCTGATGGGACAAGGCTTACTTTTACAGGCAGCTGCTTTAGTATGACAAATATCAAGCAGGATTCTGGACACATAAGACTGTGTGTTTTCTTTTAATTTATGTTTTAGTACTGCTTTAAGGAGAATATGTTTGTATTGTTTCTCTGTAGATCACTTTGACAGAAGTGGAAATATAATTTTTCCATAGGGAACCCCCCCATATTTTCAACAAAATAACTGAAAAATATCAGCTAAAATAAAGAGAAAGGAAATGGTGTCTTAAACCTCAGTTACACCTGGTGTTCAGGCAATGGATATGGTATTCCCTGGGGGAGGGTTCCCAAAGAACTTGTCAGACCACTGCAGTGGATGCATCTGATAATGCAGGAGTATCATTGAGAGGAGAGAGTGAAAACTCTCTCCCAGAGACTTGCCATCTTCACTTCCCCGGGGGGTGATCCAGAAGAATATAATGCCCAGTGGGACAGAGAGAAGGAGGAAGGCCAGCAACCCTTTTCCTTCCTCTTCCATTGTTCCCATACTCCACTGTATTTTGATTTTTCCCCAGGATAAGTCTCAATTTGCGCTGAGCTCCCACCGCCCAGGGCAGAGGCCAGATCAGGAAAGAGTAGCCCCACACCATCCACAGCCAGTCAAACTGTACAGTTAGAAAGGTGTCAAGAGTTAACGTGGCCAGGAATATTTGTGGCACTTTTTCAACATTGGTATTAGGATGCTATTCGTGCCTCTCTGATGACAACCAACTTCTTCCTCTATAGATATTTAAATGATTCTGCACCACAAGAGCCATGAAGACTGGGGACATGGGTTATAAAATGCAGAAGAGCTTTCAGTAAACAAAACATTACCAGGTAGCCTAGTCCAGAAGGCGCTCCCAGTAAACAGCAACATCGGTATGTGTTGTGGAAGTCCAGCTCCAGGTTTCAGTACAGGCAAGAGGAAGAGATACAGCATTAATGCCAGTGGAACTGGTAACCATTTGATCCAGATCAACATCCCAACAAACAAAACCGTGCCTAGATGGTGAATGTGGCCATTTGACATAAGGCCAAAGAAAGACCAGAGCGAAGACAGAGGCCACATTTCTTAGTGCTGCTTGAAGGAAACCTACCCTTGCATCAAGTCTGAGCTGTGGCTGCTTTGCAGAGAGCAGGGATGGTTTTGGGTGTTCATCAAACAGCTACAGCTGAGAGAGACAGTAACTACAGCCAATCAGAATTCTGATCTGGTGGTGTGTTCTCATCTGTGCAGAATCTCCCTTTTCATACTGAAAAGGAGAGGAATTCAGTTCACATTCTCCAGTTTCTCTTCCTGTCTCTCTTCCTAAAACTGCCATGAGAACTTCCTTCTTTCTTTCCTGATAGAGTCTATCTTCTCATTAGCCTTTTCTTCTGGCAGTTTGTGTGTGTTCTGCTTCCTGTGAATATTTTCCTCTGAACTGTGTTTCCTCATTTTTTTTCCTAACTAGCCTCCTCTTATTCTGAGATGTCAGAGAAAGGAGGATGCTTTCTTCTATAATACAGAAGAGCTGCTGTCCTAGCACCACCCTCCCTGGTCCTCTTCCAAGGCCAGATATTTTGGGGCTTGATCACCTAAATTTATCTAGTATAAAGCCCAATAAATACTGAATGTTATTAAATAATAACCAGCCATTTGTATGTGCTGGACAGCTGGTGATGTATTATGCTAATAACCATTGCAGGCTAAGCTTTAACATAAAGATCCATTTGATTTTGGATTTTGGTTAAGTTTAATGAGTTTGTACTTTTTTCTTCCCTGCTTAAACACATAAATCCACCTCTATCTGTAAAATGCCCTGAAACAGCCCTGGGTAACAGAATACACAGATCTGCATTCTAATTATGTAAAAAAACCCCAGCTCTTGCTTTTCCCCGAAAGCCAGTGTTCCCAAGGTTATTTGTGTAATCAAGGTCGGATGCATCATAAAACCTATTATGTAGGATATGCTTGTTTTTAATCTCCTCCTCCTTTATGACCTCTATTTCCACAGTAGGAAATGCTCTTGATTACAGAGTTTTTGCAGCGGTGAAATAAAAGACAACATGCTGGTTTATTCTTGCATCTACTACTCAAAATCAATTGTACTCTGATCATCTGTACTGCTGCTAGAAACCAGCGTGCAGATGTTTCCAGTACACGTCAGGAGCTCTGTTTACCTAACACATTTCTGCCCAGTCCTCCTCTTTCAAGAAGAGGCTAAACGTGATCTTTGAAGAACACATGCAAGCAAAAAGTCTTTGGCTGTGAAATATGTATCACGATATAAATATTGATTGAACTAAATCTGGCATAGTTGTCAATAGTGTGAGCCCCAGCTTTGTGTGAAACCCTCCTGGTTCAGGGCGCAGGCAGCACCAGCCTGTGCCCAGCTCTCGCCTCTCAGGTACCGCCGGGAGAGGGCATCAGCTCCCTGCGCATCCCCTCGGGGCTCCGTCCCGTTATTCCCCCGGTTCGGCTTCTGCTCCTGGATGCTCTCCGATCTTACGGGACCCACAGTCACCTCCTCTGCTTCTCCTCTCGGCCGGAAGGGCTGACATCAGTCCTGGGTTTAATCACACCTGACTACCGGAGGACTTGGTTTAAAATCCAAGTTCTTGCTTACACCATTCTCAGGCCTCCTGCGTAAGGGACAAGACACTTCTGCAGGTGCTGCTTGGAGCTGCCTTCTCCAGTTTTGAAGCCAAAAGGCAAACCTGAACATAGGTGTGTTTGAGTTGTTTGTTTTGTTCTAGTATTGTTCTGACAGGGTAGGATGTATGGGTTTTGGTTGTGAGAGGATTGTGGGAGAGGTATTTGTTCTGTTGGTTTGGGACTTTTTTACTTTTACTTCATAAAGTAAAATCTCACACTGGCTATCATTTTTTTCTGGCCAGATGGAGCCACATAGTTGGCCCCATACTTTTGGACGTCTCTGAAACCTTGTATGTTGCTTCTTTCTTATTCAATGAGAGTTAGGATTTATTAATTCTGATTTTCCTGTTTTGCAAAGAATCTTTAGATGAATACTGCATATTGAAAAATTGCTGAGAAATTAAGTAGAGCATCTGTCACCAAAATGTCTGGTCTGGTTTCAGGACTTCCCACTCATTTCAAAATCTACTTGTCCAGCTTTATAAAAACAGAACTGGGCAGCAATTCTTCCAATCTACTTAGCAAGGAAACCAGAGTCAGATGTAAAGATGACTTCTTAGATCTTTATTTAAACTTCTGAGAACAGAAGGGTCTTTTTCATGATGATTTCCAAAAATCCGTACAAAAAATTTTAAAAGGAAACACAGCTGATAATAGTTGGGCGATAATAGTTGTGCCATCTGTATGCACGGGAGGGTTTTCCTGGTCTTTTTGAGAAACTCATCACTATTCCACTGAGCAAAAGTGCATTTGCATCGAAGATGTCTCAAGTCCCTACTAGCTCAGCACACCAAGAGCTGCTCTCACACTCCTTTCCAACCTCAAGTGCCGTGGGAAGCAAAGCAAACTGATAAATTGACAGAAGGTCTTTCAGAGAGGCAATTCTTTCTACATCTACAGAAAGGTGTTGGACCTAGAAAGGCCCTGAAGCACTGAGATTCCACTGATTAAAAAAGAAGCAAGAAGCAAGGCAATTAGGTAACTGCATAGGCTACAGGTAAAGGCCCTCTCTTTGTAATTTTCTTTTCAAAAAAGCTCCTATTTCTGCTAGGTGAGCTGAGATTCTGATTTCCTACAGCAGCTGGTAAAATTGAATTAGTAGCATTTAGCAAACAGTTGGCTTTCAGTGGCAGACAGAGAGTTGATGAACATGTTTCCCACTTGCTAAATGGGACGGAGACGCCATATGTCTAATCAATTACACAAGTAACACAATACCTTGCTTCAGTACTCGTGGAAGAAATTTTGCCTGGTTTCACTTTAAATACTTTTATCAGGTAGTTTATCACCACATAGCATTACCTCTTGTGCTGGCTAATCCTAGTGGAAAAACTGTGAATATCTACTTAAAACAAGTCTAAGGCAGTAAAAATGCAACTGTGCCACAGGGGTTGTGAATTCCCTGTTACACCAGCTCAGGAGCAGCAAATGTGCAGGTGTAGATAACTCATTTGGGATTGCAACAGATCCAGCCTCCTTGAAGTTTCACCTGCTCCCAAATGAAATAGGAACAGTATGATTTTTCATTTCTTGCTGTAGCATGGCTGGATCATCCCTTTTTGAAAAGCTGGTGCTCCAGCTGCCTCTGAAGTGTGTAGGACAACTTCTCTCATGAGGAAATTCAGGACCTTTCTGGTGAATATGGGCTTCCTTCACACACTGTGCCACTGCCATACCTTCCCTCAGCATACAGGAAGTTCCTGCATTGCCTTTAAAAACTTTCCAATAATTATGGGCCATATTCCTGGAAAAAGTGCTGCTTTAACATGTATTAGACTTGGAAAAAACAAGATAAATTCGTATTAATAAGTGATTGCTTCACTACAGGGAGAATGTTTTCCCAGACTACAGGAGTTCCAGCTGTATCATGGTGGCCTTTAGGCTTTCTGGTGCTCTGCTACCTTGCAGCCTTTGGTAGATCTTCCTTATAATCAAGGAAGCCTGATCTGTTCAATTTGTAAGGAGACCAAGTGCCCAGGTGACATGGGGTGACCTTGTCCACCTGCCAGACAGCCATCCAGCTGCTCTCTCCCTATCCTCAACGGGATTTGGAATGGAAATAAGAAGAAAAGCTCGAGGTCTGAGATAAAGACAGGAAGGTCACTCAGCAATAATTGCCGTGGCTAAAATAAATTCTGAGAAAAATAATTTAATTTATTTCCAGTTAAAATAGAATTGCATGGTAAGAAACCAAAACTAAAACACCTCCTCCCTATTTCCTTCTTTCAAGGCTGTTTCACTACCTCATTACTGACTCCTCTACCTCCTCTCTGCTCCATGTGGTGTGGGGTGGTTGTGGTCACTCCATAGCAGCTCTTCTCTGCTCTTTCCTACCCATGCTCCAGTGTGAGTCATTCCCATGGGCTGAAGTCCCTCAGGATAAACTTGCCCTGGCGTGAGCTCTTCCCAAGTTGCAGTTTGTTCAGAGAATGTCCACCTGCTCCACCATGCAGTCCTCCCTGGGCTGCAGTGTAGATAACTGTTCCGGCGTGGTCATCTCCACAGGCTGCAGGGAAATCTGCTCTGGCTCCCAGCCGCCTTCTCCCCCTCCTTCCTCTCCCACCTCAGTGTCTGCAGGGCTGTTTCTCACACTTTCATCCTCATTCTTCTCTCTGCTGGGCAATGTTTTGCCCTTTCTTAAGTATACTTTCACAGGCACTAACCTCTGCTTTTTGCCAGAATGCAGAGCAGGATACCAGGGAGTCCCATACTGTGATCCTACAAGCTTTAGAGGTGGCTAGTGCCCTGCCTTCAAGCAATCCCCCAAATCCGCATACTACTCCCTGGAAAAACACTCCATATTCCACTAACAAAGGCCCTCTCCCCTATTTCTAGCCTAGGCTGACTCTTGGGTAGTGATGCTTGTAAAGTTTTTTTGTGTCACACACTTAAAATAGCTCCTTTAAAAATATACTGTGCACTGTCATGATGTCTGTGTTGGCTGCGATTACATTCCTTCTCAACCCTGGTCTTGCTAAATGCCTGTCTTGCAGGACTTCTCCATTTCTCCGATCACCCAAGTAACTCTTCCATACAGAGCATCTTTTAGAATCAGTTTTCTTGAGAGCAGATATATTCCTCAAAAGAAGTCCCATCAGACTCTAGCACATTCCTCCCCCTACTAAAAATAAGACGTTTTCTCCCCACTCTTTTTTTCATAGTAGCAGCTATAAGTTGTTGAACAGATGGTTCTCAAATATCTTTCCTTCTCTCCTCTGCAGTCATGTCCAACATAGAAGCAGCTGAAATTTGTTCCTGGTGCATAAGGCGAATTTACACTACTCCCAGCCCTTACTCCAGTGATCAGGGTCATCTGGTTGTTGCTGTTGTGTTACGTCCGTATTGGTTTTTCTGTCACCAGGTTTTGGGAGCAGCAGGGGGGGCTGTAGGGGAGGTTTCTTTGAGAAGCTGCTGGAAGCTTCCCCCATGTCCAGCAGGACCAACATCTGGCTGGACCCACTGCTGGCCAAGGCCAGGCCAATCAGAAATTATAGTAACACCTCTATGATACTATATGTAAGGAAAACAAAAGTTTAGGGTAGGTGAAGGTGGCTGCCAGAGAAGAGCAGAGTGAGAACATGTGAACAACAATGCAGGCACTAAAGTCAGTGGAGAAGGAGGGTGAGGAGGTGCTCCAGGTGCCAGAGCTGAGACTCCCCTGCAGACCATGGTGCAGACCATGGTGAAGCAGCTGTGCCCCTGCAGCCCATGGAGGACCACAGGGGTGCAGAGATCCTCCTGCAGCTTGTGGAGGAGCCCACACCGGAGCATGTGGATGCCCAAAGTAAGGTGTGATCCTCTGGAAGGCCCCTGTTGGAGCAGGGTCCCAGCAGGGACCTGCAGCCCATAGAGGGGGGAGGAGCCCACGCTGGAGCAGGTTTTCCAGGTAGGACTTGTGGCCTGTGGGGGACCCACGCTGGAGCAGCCTGTGCATGGACTGCACCCTGTGGAGAAGTGACCCCNATGTCACTAAGCTCCTCGTCCAGTCTTCTCTTAAACACCTCCAGGGATGGTGATTCCACCACCTCCCTGGGCAGCCCATTCCAATATGCAATTACTCTCTCTGTGAAAAACCGCTTCCTAACGTTAAGATTGAACCTCCCCTGTATGTAGTAATAAATTCCCAATATCCCCAGTTGGAGTCTGTTTTGCCCATGATGGTGATCAGTGAGGGATTTCTTATGGTCCTTATCTCAACTCATGTCACCCTTTGTTATATTCTCTCTTGCCTGCCCGTTTGCAGCAGAAGGGAGTGATCCACTAATGGCTTTAGTGGATCCTTGGCATCCCACCAGGGTCAAACCACTACATCTTCCTTGGCACCCACAATGCTTCCTAATGTTGTCATCTCCAAATATTGCTGCAAACAGTCCTCCTTTTTATAGCAGGTTCTGTCCTATCACATTTTTAATGGACTCCATTCAGGCTGAAAGCACCGAGACAAACCAACTTCTCATCAGTTTGNTCTCCCATGGGAGGGACCCCATGGGAAGCAGGGGAAGGACTCCTCTCTCTGAGCAGCAGCAGAAACAACTGACACTAATACCCATTCCCCATCTCCTGCACCACTGAGAGGGAGGAGGTACAACTTGGAAGTAGGGGGGAGGGGGTAAAGGTGTCTTTAAGATTTATAATATTAATATATATCTTGTATCTTAATATATATATCTTAATATATATACATATTAAGATTTATTATACTTCTCATTCTGAAGCTCTGATCCTGTTATCACACAGAATCACACAGAATATTATGAGTTGGAAGGGACCCACAAGGATCATCTAGTCCAACTCACCATCTAACACCCGTACAGAGACCGAGAGCACATCCCAGAGCGTAACACCAACCTAGATCCCTCACAGTCTAGCAGGACACTCCGAGCCGGAAGGGGCCCAGGGTCGTCCAGCCCTACACCCCCCAGCTAGACCATGTCACTAAGCTCCTCGTCCAGTCTTCTCTTAAACACCTCCAGGGATGGCGACTCCACCACCTCCCTGGGCAGCCCATTCCAATATGCAATTACTCTCTCTGTGAAAAACCGCTTCTTAACGTTAAGATTGAACCTCCCCTGTATGTAGTAATAAATTCCCAATATCCCCAGTTGGAGTCTGTTTTGCCCATGATGGTGATCAGTGAGGGATTTCTTATGGTCCTTATCTCAACTCATGTCACCCTTTGTTATATTCTCTCTTGCCTGCCCGTTTGTAGCAGAAGGGAGTGATCCACTAATGGCTTTAGTGGATCCTTGGCATCCCACCAGGGTCAAACCACTACATCTTCCTTGGCACCCACAATGCTTCCTAATGTTGTCATCTCCAAATATTGCTGCAAACAGTCCTCCTTTTTATAGCAGGTTCTGTCCTATCACATTTTTAATGGACTCCATTCAGGCTGAAAGCACCGAGACAAACCAACTTCTCATCAGTTTGACCTTGCTTGTCCACGGATCCTGTCGCTTTTCACCACACCCCCTAGTTTAGATAATAATTTCTGAGATTAAAAATACCACCTATTCCAAATGGATGGAAGATGTTCTTCCTTTATCTATGTGGTATTTTTTATTTAAAAACAATATGGGTAAGTCAGGTGTGATTACTTCCAGAAAAGCTGTGTTACATTTTGTCCTAGTTTCTTTTTACTTCCTTGTACTCAGCCATTCTTCCCATTTATTCTGAAACCTTTCATCATAGTGAAATCACACTATCAAGTCTACCAGCTACTTTTTACATTCTCCCTATGGAAAATATAGTATTTGCATTACATATCCTTGAAACACAAAACATGTAACTCTCTCTCCTCCTTCTCCACATCCCAGTTTGACTGATTTTAGCAGTCAAACTGTTTAAAATCACACTTTAAAAAAAAAACCCTGGACCTTTGTTGCACTTTTTCCTCCTTTGAGGTGATTTCAGCACCTTTGCCTTAAAATCTAATGCCTCTGCTACTGTCACATTAGGGGAACCAGCTTCCCCTGCTCATCCAAATGTGCTCTACTGAAACTGAGAAACATATGGACCTTGTTTTCTATATTCATCTATTTAAATTAAATGGATTAAAAGTTGAAAATTGAACTCAAGTTTGCTTTATAAGCCAGATGTTGAAATATTTTGATGATTACAACTAATCACCTTTGTTGGTTCAGTAATTCTTGGCCAGAGGACGAGAGTGCCAATGTAAGTTCATCTTCTGTACTGATGCAACTCAGAGCCACATTTCCCTAGCAGGAGATCTCTGTCTATTTTATCATCCCTTGCACTGCCCTGAGGGGATTCTCAGCAGAACCCACAAAGTAATTTGGCTTCCAATTTTATTTATACTTTTCTTCAGTGTTGAGCTTACTTTTATATCTTTTTTGAATAATGTACACCTTTTAACAACATACAATTTACATTCAAGCCTCATACAAGAGACACACATTTTATCAATTTACCCCTCAAGATAACTCTCCAATATCAAAAGAAACAGCAACTCCCAGAACAGCTCTCCCTTAGGTTTGGGGGGTTTCTTTTCTCCAGTTTTGGTGGTAAGAGTCCTATCAGAAGCTCCGAAGCTTACTTAGTATCTGCCTTGTATCAAGTAAAATACACAATCAACAATGAAGATTTCCAGAGATGTTCTCTGTTTTCCTTCCTGCCAACTCAAGAATCCCAGTGTCTGAGTGATCCCAGCCCCAGGGGTGGCTTGCACATTTGTGACACAGTATTTGACATCTTCACACCAGGACTACCCCAAGAAAAGCTCAGCTCTGGGCCTTTGACCTTACCTATCCCATTCACAGCTTTACGAAAACTTCTCTCTCCATCTCTCAGGCTGCAGGGCCTGAGTACAGCCACGGATTTGGTCAGCTCATGACCTGATCAAGATCTTACAGATTCAAGCTTGGTCACTGATTCTGCAAATAGGTACAGAACTCTCATTCTCCTCAGCCAACTTTACCTGAAACCTCTCCATCCCATTGGCAGCACTTGGTATTTTTTCATCTCTCCAGCCTTTACAACACAAAAAGTGCTTTCTGAGGACTCTTTCGTAACCCCAAGCACCAATCCCAAGCATCTGTTAGGAAAACGGAAGGTGACCAATGAATAGAGGCAATCCAAAGGCTGTTACTTGTCCCAGGTGAAGTAATCCACAGGAAGCTCAGCCAGCTGGGCAGCCCCAAGGCTCCTACCTTAGTCCATCAGTTATGGGAAGGTGGTAATCCAACCCATACATACCCTTCTCAGACACTTTTCAGTGGCCGCCAAGAGTGTAGAAGATAGCCAGGAACCACAATCTTCTCTGTGCAGGTGTGAACACTGCTGATGCTATACATGTTCCCAAGATCACATCTGTCAGTTTTGGATAGTCAGGGGTCTATGCGGTGCAAATCAATGATAAAGTCACCACGTTTTGCCACTGACCTTGAAGCGAGGTTTGCAGTGCAGCAGCCCAGTCCCCACTGGCACACTGGGGAAGGTCAGGATGGTCCTGCGGCTCCCGCCCTCTAGGTACTTCTTGTACATTTGGCTGATTATCCAAAGCACTGCACCTTACTGACCCTTGCTTTCCTCTACTTCATGTGCCAAGACCCTTGGCACGTGAATTAGAGGAAACTCTCTTAGCAACCCTCTCAGGCATTCAGAGCACCCTCCCAGAGGAGACCAGCGTAACACAAAACCTGAGTCCTTCACACAAAGTGTAAAACCCATTTCCCTGGTCTATGATTCTCATCTTAAGAGCCTAGAAGTAAGAAGCAGACAGGTACATAAGTAGTCCTGTTTTACCAAGTCCATCACCAACCTGTCTGGGATCGTTGCAACATCCTGATTAACACTCAAGTTGGAGAGGGCTCCAATACAATCACTTAAGTGCAAGGGGAGGTATAAGGAAATTGAAAAAATGCTCCCATTTTATAGGCAGGATAGCTGAGGCAGAAAGTCCCTCAGACACATCAAACTTTGCTCCTGGCACTCATCATCTTGGAACTATTTGGGTTGCTCTGCTTTCAGTGAGTCAGTAATCCCAGTGGGATGTTTAATCCATCACATGGACCAGTATTTCTACAGCCAGGCAAGGGAACAGTGTTTAGTATCAGCCAAGGGTTTCCGTAAAGAATCTGTTACTGAATCTCTGAATATCTGCAGCTGTTCTTCCATCATGGTGGGCCTACTTGGCCTGACACTGGATGGGGCAATGCATTCAATATGTACAAACCCACAGAATCCAGGCAGAGATCATCAAAAGTGTTTTAATGATTAAACCATGTCAAACATTAACAATGAAGTATATTCAGACGAGCCAAGGGTTTATTTCTAGCACATTTAGACAGCCTATTTTGAACATTATAGCTGCTGTACTGAGCTATGTAAAGACTCTGCAAACCAGTACCTAGAAATGAAGACACACGCACAAGCTTCGATAATGTAAACATAAAAGACACTGTCTCCTTCAAAACAAGGAATGAAAACCCACAAGGCTAGTAGGAGAACTTATCAATTCCTTAAGAGATGTGCAAAAATTTTAAAAAAGATTTAAAAACAATTAAACATGTTAAAACTGGCATTTATATAAATATCAAAAAAACAAATAGTTAAACTTGAGCAATGACCAGCAGAATGTCTTGCACAATTCAATTTTTCAGAGCTTAATGAATACAATATTCATAAGCCGAACTCCACCATAGCAGATACCAGAACACCAGCAAAAGACACTGGCTTTGCAACTGACTCCTCATATGTGCAAGGCAAGATTTTACAAGAAGGAGTAACTTTAACCAGCAGTCAAACCAAATCCTCAGCTAACAAGCCAAAACATTACCAGTGATATACACAACTCACATTACAGAAACAGACATTTCCAGCACATTTCAGTAACATTTAAAAAAACATTAGGTATGATTTAAACTCTTTAAACTTGCTTGTTTGGGGGAGAAACACCTTTGTGTTAGGCACATTTTAAAAGTGAACATATGCTACATGAAGAACAGTTCAGATGCCATCTTAAATACTGACAATTCCATCAGAAAATCATCTTTCTGTCTCCACTTTTAAATACGCTTTTGGATATGTCACAGACTTGAACAGTAGCTGCTAAAATGTGGGTATGCCTATGGTAATAACACTTGAAACTCTGCCAGCTTCATATTAAAAACCACTCTTCATTTAGCACTTAAGAATTCTCAGAAATAGGAAAGAAAAAAGAAAAAAAAGTGAAAAAGAATAGATGGGTCCACCCTGTATATGCTCTAAACCTTAGAGACAATATTTAAATCTTACTGGACTGTGTAAGCGCCAATTACTTTTACATCAGTGACATACTTCAAATAAAAAAATAAGATCTATTAAAAAGGTAATTTCCATCCGGTTTGTGACTGTGTAGTCAATTAAAGCCAAATATACAAAACTAAATGTGCCATTTCCAATTTCACTGTATCAAGTAAGAGATATGTGACATCATGTATCACATACAGAACAGTAAAATGATCAGTGGATTCTTCTAAGTGACTTTTTAATAAAAAGTCAGTCAACTGAAAAGTTGAAACATACCCTAACTTTTAAGCCAGTAATAAGCTTTGGGCCCTGCTTTTTAATTTAAGGCATGTGTGTTTATCTACTGAAACCAGCATCATACAAATTACCTCTACAATCACATGCATGATCTATAGTAAAAAAAATGGAGGTTCAGATTACAGTGTTTTCAAATTGTGAATCATAATTCAGCACCTATCATATTGACTAGTAAGGCAACAGCAGTGTTGGATAATATGATAATACTCCCTTCCACAGTCTATAGCAGGGTCAGTGACAGCCCAGAATTATTTTTAAACTTTAACCTACTTTTATGTTCTGTATACAGTTTCTAGGGTGTTTGCACTGGTTAAGTCCTACATAAATCACACTATTCTAGGCAGGAATAGTTACAGTAGCCATTAGAGTATTAGTGCACAACTCTCATTGTGCTTACAATCAGATGATTTTGTTGTTGGGGTTATCAAAATGGTTTTTCAGTTTGGTCTTCAATCCTTCCTTTGTTTCCTTTGTTTCACATTGTTCTCAGGGGAAGAAAAGCTGTTTGTGTACCCGTTCGCAGTGGCCATGGAGCCGTTCTGATACTCTTTCCTCCTCGAGGATGCCTTCTTGTTGTAAGTCTAGAATACATGGAAAGACACATGGTTTTGCTTAATTAGATATAAATAACCACTTCCTCCCAGTAACTCTAGAAACACAAAAATAACTTGCATTCATCATTTTTAAAGACCTTGTGCCAGTGGTAGAGTCTAACAAGCTCTACCACCTTTTGTGTATGGGGCTATTCTGTGGCGCTTCATTCATTACAGCAAGAAAATCAGTCCACTTGAAAAGAAAAAGGCTTGGCAGCAGTGTTATGTTAATTATGAATTAGAAACAAGGGAAGTGAATTTATGAGCAGACTGCAGCGTAAGAATATACTCAAAACAACAAATGAGGAAGGAGATTTGAGGCACTGCAGGTGACAGCACATTGAACAAAGCCAGAACAAGAAGAAGGTAAACAGGAATCACAGAATCACAGAATATTCTGAGTTGGAAGGGACCCACAAGGATCATCGAGTCCAACTCTTAATACTGTCTCCCTGGCGGGAAACGAACCCGGGTCTCCCACACGCCAGGTGGGGACACTTACCACTGTACTAAAGTGGATTTTCTGAGAAAGAAATGTGAAAGGAATTTCTACTGGCCAACATAAGAATCAAAAACTAACAGGATCAGGGGTGAAAAAATATACAGTAATAATTTTTTTTTTCCAAGGGGCTCAGTTGCCTGACAAAAGCAAGTTTCCTAGAATTTCTGTGTGTGAAAAGAAGTTAAATGGTTAAAAGTTAAAATATGAGTAAAATTGGTGAAGAAAGTTGGGTAATATTTGGAATATACTCTTTAATTACTATGTTCATATGCATCAAGCAAAAGGAATCATAGGACTATTTTAAGAAGTACCAAAAGATCAGATGGGGAAGACTGCAGTGTTTCCCCCCATGAATCATTCCTACCAGAATGAAAATGCTCAAAACTTTCAAAAGACGCTAAAAACATGTAACAGAGTTTGCTTGTTTGGGGGCAGCAGACTGTGCTGGTTTGATTTCCTGAAAATGGGTACATCTTTGTACAGAACCCAGTTATGGATTGCTCAGAAAAACACATCCTAAGTGTGGAACTGTTCAGATCTGAAATAATCTCTAAAAAACTAAATAATTTTCCATATGAAAATTCTAAAATACAAACAAATACCTGTAAAGGCAAACCAGAACCAGATTTCTGTATGTTGGGAGTATAGAAGCAGTAATGAACAATTCCTTTGAGTGCTTCACAGGTTCACATGCTGCTGATCTATTTCAGATTGGAAAGCTGTTTCTTACATGAAGCTCTTCCTCTCCCTTCTCTGGAGTTAGAATTGCACTAATAAGCCACTTTCTTGCACCACTCTGCTTACTGAAATGACTAATTGTTCTAAACTACAGATACAAAATATCAGAAGTTTGGAAAGTGAGGAGTAGATCAACAAGTGCAGTACTTCAAGAACATATGCATGGAAGACAGGAAAACGACATTTCAAGTATATCTTTTTGTAAAAAGCTTTCCAATGAGATAGAACCAGCAGAATTCTAGAAGGAGCTGACAAATGTTACTCTTACCTGAATATAGAAATTTGTGAAGAGGATAATCAAAGAAATCATATAAGAAATCTGAAAATACAGCCACCCCTGAGGAAATGCACATGGCCAAACAACACCACAGCTGGTCTGGAAGATTGTCAGGACGAACTGAATCTGTGGAGAGAGAAAAGAAAAGAGAAATGGAGCACCCTAATGAAAGGAGGGAAAATCCCCTTAGTGACCAAGATCTCAACAATTATTTCCAAAACAAGTAAATAAGATATAATATTGTGTGTTTAACAAGTTTACCTTCTCTGTAAACCTGAGTTAGCAGACATTCAGGTTGTGGTATTCTGTTCTTTGAGCATGTTTACTTGATTCATAATGTTCAATTCCAGAACAGTAGTGTAAGTATTGTAGAACTGACTTATAAATATCTTAAGGAACAAGACCACCTTCTACCTAGTGACAGCTCAATGGGGTTTGACTCTACCAACCTAATGAAGTAGATCTGCATCTGACTGCTTCAGTCGCCAAAGATTTGGGGTCACTTGGTCTACACACAGACCCTGCAATCCACTCCCCCAGACAGGAACTGTCTGACATACAGCTCCAGTGGAACAATTTTTGGGGTAAAGGCTGCAGGGAAGATGGGGAGTCAGGGAGGAGGACCGGAGTCCAATTATCTACAATAATCTCGTTTGGAAAAATGGAGTTTGGGCTTAAATGCTGCAGAGGGCCTTAGGCAAAATTCATTCCTGTATGAAGGCTACCAGATTAGGGAATGTTTATTTAAAAGGGGAAAGACTGTTCTGCTCTGCTATTTTGCTGCCCTAACAGCTATGCATGAAGAGCAGGCCGGGAAGAGAAAGCAGCTATGACAATAGCCAGGGGAGCAACTGAAGCACTGAGACACTGCACTCTGTAGCACTTGGACAACCAGAATGAAGAATAGAGCCTAAATCTGGAAGGTAAAAAAAACCCTAAACCAAGGCAACCCCCAACAATCCCTCGTACACACACTAAAAAAAGAGTCCACAGCTAAAATACTTAGCCATTCTTCAGGAAGGAGAGTGCTAAAAAGAATAAATGTGTTTGAGAATCAACATTCTTGAATTGCTGGCAGCAAATGTTATTAATCATCAACAGAAAATGTTTTTAAAACTATTCACAACTCAGATGATGCTAAGGGAGGATGGGTGGGGGAAAGATAACAAAAAACTCTATCTCTAGGGTTCAGTTTCCTTCCCTACAAAAGGGGGAAGATGCAACACTAATGCACATTTCCTTGTGGTGTTCTGACATGTTGTACCCACTGAAACCTGGGTCTCATGCAGTATCAGTACATGTGCCACATTGCTTAATTTCACTGCTCTTTTCATCTCCAGTACACAGTATTAAGCCTTCCTCACTGCACACATGGGAAACAATGCAAATGGATACAAGGAGTCCAACAGAACTACAAGAGAAAAAAAATCTGCCCATTTAAACTGCGGAGAGCAGAAATATTGAATAGTTTTTAATAAACCATTTTGAACTGCATGCAAAAGTAAGACAGAAAAGGCATTGTCCCACAGGACTAGAATGGGTCTTGTTGGCTGTCGACTGACTGCATTGCACTCAGTTTCTCGTCTGTCATCAGCCTGAACAACCAAACACAGAGAAGAGCATGTTAACTCAAGTAGGTTTGGAAGAAAAAACTTTGCCCTCCTCCCTGGCTGAGACCCACAAAACCCAGCACTGCAACTCCCAAACACATCTAGCCATACAGCACGGTGAAGCGAAGACCCCACAGATCTCACCATCAGTCCCCAGCTCCTCACTGTCCTGAAAACACAAACAGAGGTGCAGGAACTGGATTTCTAAGGGGATTTAAGCATTACAAGAAGCAGAAGGTACTAGCCCTCACTCTCCCTTCTACCCCCTGCCAAACTTTCCTCAGTAGAGACCAAAGCACCTCGTCATGAATAGAAGAGCTTGCTGAAGCACTGAAGAGCAAGTCACTCACCAGCTGCCCCTGAGTGATGTACTTCTTCCACCACAGATAAGGACGCATTGCTGGAACAGCAGACAATCCATAGTAGGAGTACATGAGGACATGGATAAAGCTGTTCAGTGTGGCACCAAAGTAAGCTAAAAAAAGGGCAAGGGAAAAAATAAAGTACACCACATTATCAGGAAGGAACATGCTGTTTCATGGAACCTACAAAAATAACAAGTACAAAATGTTACTATTTAAAATACGATTTCTCTTAAAAGTAAAGCAACAGTGGGGTTTTTTTCACTTTGATTTTTATTCTGCTCACTCAATAGAATAGCTGAGTTGCTTTGCAGCTGTGCACTTTATATCAGCCTTCTGGTTGGTTTCCTTGAGTCACTCTTTTTCACATCTGCATTATGGTTTCTCAAGGGAACTGAAGAATCTGATAAATAAGAGGCACGTTCAAATACCCAACAATTGATAGCTTCACCCTTTTACTTTTAGGCTGATTTCACTTCCTTCCATGCAAGAGCCTATTTTGTAATTTATAACCAAAAGCAACGGATAAAACTACAAGTTACCCATTTTATTTGTCCTTGTTTACAGCACATTTAGTCATTAAAGAAACTTTTAGCTTAACACTGAACTGCCTAGAACTGTGATGACCAAGCAGAACAAAAAGCTTGGAAGAAGAAAAGCACAGGAAAAGATCCAGCATAAAAGTATTTTCAAGACCACACAAACACAAGATAGACTCCAAGTGTCTGCAGTTTTGACTGCTATATAAACAGGGATTGACTTCCCTGGAGGAGAATATGTTTCCAGATGCACACTTTTTATAAGTTCAGCATTACTCACTGTTGTGCTGACAACATAAAACAAATACAAGTTTCTATGTTGTTTGGCTCAGAGAGCAGCAGACTCCTGAGGAACGCAGCCTCCTGGTCTGCACTGCCAGCAGTTCACATCCACTGGCTTTGCAAAGATTTCTCTTGGAGGGAGTGTTCAACAAAGCCAGTACCCATAAGCTGCACATCTGAACCTCAACTAGGTCATGCTACTGCAGTTAGGAAACTAGTTCCCAGCTAAATGCACTGAAAGTAGAAAATCAAAGCTAGATTGCCGAGGTTAGCAGGATTTAGACAAGAGAGGCATGGAAATCTTCCACTTAAGACGTATTCAGTCACGTTCATCAGCGTTCAGCAAACAAGATTTTAATTGAAATCATTTGTTGTGGCTAGTGGTATAATGCAATTAAAGCAAGAATGTAACATTTTAAGTGAATTTGACAGATTCAAGGACAAGAGTCACTATTAACCATCTTGCAGGTGAAACACGCTTCTGGCCCTGACTTTGAAAAGAGCATTGTTTCATTAGAGGGTCTGCAACTACCACACAAACACAGAGAACAAGGTTGATGGCTATCTGACCTAGGTTACTGCAGCTGATAAAGGCCACACTGCCACACAAATTCTCCAAACTACACAGGCATTCCTTTTCTAGATGCTGTGCTGGCAGCTTAATTCCTGAAACTATCTGCAGTAGTTGCAATTCAGCAAGTCAGCTTAATATGGGACAGAACAAATCCTCCAGAGGAAGGTACCAGAGATGTTTGCTTTGACCAAAAGAAAACCAAAACGAAGCCCCTGTTGCAAATGTTCCCCACCATAACCCAGTACTTACAGTGACCACAAGGCACCCAGTTCATAACAAACCACCAGATGTTCAGCATCGTTGCATGGTGATAGACATGCAGAACAGTGATCTGATGATTATTTTTTCTCAAAATGAAAAAGAAGGTATCCATGAACTCAATGAGTTTGGAGAAATAGTACCACCAGAGGACACGTATGATCTAGAAAGGAGGAAACAAGTTTTAGAAGAACTGCACATTGTGGGGACTTTCAACCCTTCTGCTACCTAAGTAATTAAAATCCAGATTCTGTCCTGCACTACTTGGATTGAAAACACTGCTGGGATCTTCTGTAGTGCCTGAGGGCTCTCTGTAGGAGATCCAGGCACAAACCTATAGCTACAGCTGAAAACAGTGTCACAAAGACTGTGTACCTGTGGTGTCCTGGGAGAAACAAGAAAATATTTAACCAGAGCTAATCCTACAGTGCTCTCTGTAAAGGAGAGATCAGAAGTGTGACCAGAAGAAATCATCACTGTATATCAAAAGAGAAGGGGAGTCACAACACACAGTGGTTGGACACAGTCTGAAGACCAGGTCCTTGTTTTTTGACCTGGGAACACTTGAAAAGTTACACATAATTACTCAGCAAAATACCAACCACGAATATATTGTAGATTAACCACTATGTTTGACAGTGCATTGTCCATTGTATAGCAACAAGAGGAAGAAAGGATATAGCTTAAGCGAAATCTTTATAATCAAAACTGTTCTGCTCTTCACGTACACTCAAGTGGACAATTCGAAACATTACCAGCTATTAGTCTCAACTATGGTACCTTCATATCAGCTTCTCCTCCACTGTGTGTATCCTGACAGAAGAAATTGTATCCTCCTTCCAATACTCCCGTCAGCAGCTGTGCAAATAAAAAAATAAAAGTGTTATTTGGGGATAAGGCTGAACCCCACAGCACCTGTAAACCTCCACAGTGGCTCTGCCCAGACATCTGGGGTTGAGAGATTCATGGGCACCCAAGTGTGGCACTAGGCTGAATTCAAGCTCCAAGCAGTGATCCAATTATAGTGGAACACGAATTAACAAATTCTCCCAAATGGGGTATACGAGAATAAAAATAGGAGGTAGCATCTTATGCCCACTTATCCCACACAGATGCTCAAGAATCTCCTTCTTGGCTCATGATCTCATTGTTGGAGAAAATAAACGACCAAAGTAAAGTACATGTATTTTTCTTCCGACTATTTTAAGAAATAAAAAAATTGCATTTTTAAGAAATTTTATACACAGAAATTTGACTACAATTTTTTCAACCATGTGTCAGCTCTGCTATCCTTCACAGCTAACAACAGAAGTCTCACTGCATTGTGATTCTTTTAAGATCTTTCCAAGCAATTCACTCATCCCAAGCACATTACATCCTTCTTAGCGTAAGGGGCTTCCTCTGCAGGATATGCCCCTGCCTGCCTGACTGCCTGGCATAACAAACAACACCTCAAACACAACAGAATTACTTTTAGTAAGAGTAATGACCAGCTATTAGTCATCGACCAGCTACTAGTCATGAGAGGATGATGGGGTGCCTGTTGCAGTGGGGCTGGCTGAAATCTCTGGAGGAGCAATATACAAGCTGGATGTTCACATCACACCCTTTCATGGGTGAGATGGAGGGACATGTTGAGGGTGGAATAAGAGGGAGCAGGTGCAAAGACATGGGAAAGCTCCCCTTTAATATCTAAAGAGAAAGTATCACTGGACATTGTTTATAAAGACGTTTTTCCTCTTGGGAATAGAATGAAGAGAGGAGTAACAATTTTACATGACTCCTAAGTGAAAAAAAGAATTGCTCAGTATCCTAAAAAAAAATTGAAAGGCAGGGACAGATATCCTGCACAAGCAGGTTGACCGTTTTTGGTCTTATCTATGGCCCTACAGGATGAAAAACACATTTGCAAAGCTACTGTGGAAACACTGTGTACCATAAGTCATTTTAAATGATCACTTGATAGGACTACAAAAACTAGTATGACTAAATGCTGCTCAGAACTGTGAACAGGAAGCCAATTTTAAAAGGTACAATAAAGATTATCACTTAAATGATCTACCTTTCCCTAATCTTATTTCTTTCATGCCTCATTTTCCCTCTAAATTAGCTTTTAAAATACCCAGTCAGCTCAGGCCATTATTTCTGACCTCCTAAGACAGAATTATTACACCTATTTAGGAGGGAAAAAATGCATCTCGTAATAAAATATAGACTTGGAATTATCTCCTGTATTAGACATAAATCAACAGTGTCCAGCCACAGTGAGAGCAGCGCAGCCGTGCACATCAACACAGATCTGGGCACCTTCTCTCCCCACGGGGCAAAGGGAAGGCGCCAGGGAAGGACTCCTCTTCTGGTGGGAAGGCAGGCATGGTTAAGAGTGGTACCTTGCTAAAGGACCAGCTTCGTCCCAGAGCAAGCTTTGCACTAAGCCACTCCGGGGCACTGAGGCAAAGACCGTGTGGCCTTGCGAGTGCCCACCAGTCCCTCAGGCAAGATCACATTGTGCTGTGATCATGCTGTTAAGAGCTTACAGATGTTTTCATACAGTTCTCATAGTTCAAGAAAGTGTTAGGAACAGAAGGATAATCACACTGTTTATACTGTAACTAATCCAAACAGCATCCATCACTAAATGCTGCAGTCCATAAACTTCTCCCAAGTAAAGGGAACAGAGTGAAACTTCCCCTGAAAGCAACACAGGTTCACCACCTAAAGTGTAACACAACCATAGATGTCTGCATGGATCCCATCTCTTCGAAGGGAACAGTAAGAGTCTGGCTACAGACAGTAGCTCCAGCTAAACATGAATCTTTGTTTCCAAAAGAACATATTACAAATATGCTAGGAGCTGTAAAACTCTCACAGCCACAGGGGTTTAAAAGATAGCAAAGCAACAGTTGTAGAAAATGCTAATATCTTTTATCATTTAAATAGTCAGTATGGTTACAAAAATAATTTAATCTTTCCCTTTCCAGAAGAAACTAATTGGCAAAAAGCTGCTACAGATGCCCACAAACTGTTGCTGCCCACAAGCCTTTAATTCTTTTCCCTAGTTACCCAGCTGCTCCTTTGTCTGGCATCACTATTTCTTGCACTCACAATATTTTCAGCACATGCTGGAAGGCTTCAGAAAACAAAATCAATGGGTCACTCTGAGACACACCCATGCTCAGCAGTACAGCCCCAGGGAGCTGCTTACCTGCCACCACAAAAGGTGGGGGTCAGAAGCAGGGGCCTTAGAAAGGTAGGGTCAGAAATTGCCAGCTAGTGCATTCAAAGCCTTGCTCATCCCTGTTATGGTCTGCTTCCTGGATGATCATAGTTTCCAAGCCCTTCTTAGAGCCATTGTACAGCAGGTTTTAAATCTGCCCAACAACAGGCCAGTGGCTCCTCAGCAATCCAGCCTTGAGACAACCTTTCCCTGCCTGCTGTCCCTCAGAAGTCCTTCATCTCCAGGTTGGCAGGAGCTTCGGCTTGCTAACCGCACTACTGAAGCACAACCACAGGCAGCCCTTCTCTCAAGAAATTAACCTGTCCAGAAAAGGTCAGCTAGAACCATTTTCTCCAGGGTAAATGCTTTCTAAGTAACACAAAAAGGAGACACCTCCTTCTTAAGCCAATTAAAATGGTAGTCAAAGTCAATGTCAAGTCCCCCAGCTCAGGGGAAAATGCTCCAGCTCCAGTTGCTTTTGTGCTCAAGCAACTCACACTTTCTTCCCCTGCACTGAAATTCTTTTTGCTTCATTTTATAATTCCATTGCTGAATTCTTTAAAATGCTGTGGCAAGTCCTTTTTTATCACCTCTGCTATCAAAATAAACTAGCACGCTAACACCAGTCTGACTGGGCTGTAGGAGAGGCTCTACTGGGGAGGATTATTTTTTTTCTCATTATAAAACTGAAGCCTGAGACTCACTGGAGAGGGGCAGATAAGGGACCCAGGACTGCATCACGCTGTCAAGGCATGATGGGTTTATGACATTCAAAACAGAGCTAGATTAAAGAGAAACAAAAGTTCATGTCTGATCAAAGCAAGCAAATGCATGCAGAGATGGAATTTTATCTTTACATGACTGCAGTCACTCCAGGACAGAGATAAGAGCTTCAGGATGGTAGAGAATAAAAGGGGAGAGGAAAGAGCAGCCTACCTATCACTCATGGCTCACACCCCATGGCACCTCTTCACAGAGTCTAAAACAGGGTGCGGCTCTTAGCCTGCTTTTCCTACCACATACACAACACCTCCCTCATCAGGAAAATCCAAGACATTTCTCAGACAGATACAGTAGGGAATTAATATTTCCAACAAAGAAAAAGACAGTAAAGAGACCTCTTAAGAAAGTGAGCCCTCATCACTGACCAGTTTTCTCTAATATAAGCCTGGGTGGTCCAGATCACTTGGCCAGTTCTGCCAACAAACACCCCCAAAATAACATGTAACTGGGGTAGCTGGCACTCTCCCTTTTCTGCTAAATTACCCAGCTGAGACTTGCAGTTTTGCAAGACAACTTGATTAATGATCCCAGCACAGAGCAGTGACACAGGTGGAAGCCTCTGCTGTTCCCACTGCTCCTTCAGACACAGCCTGCCAGCCAGCAGGGGATCAGCTCATCTCCTGTAACCCCCCTGTCAGCTGCCCCACTACACAACTCCCCCACCACACAGGAGGCTACTCCTTGCAGTCTGAAGCAAACTCTCCCACTCTCCTAGATCTGCTTTGCCTTTTATACTCTCTGGGACAAATGCAGTCCACTACTCCATTCTGTTAGTACCAAAGCCTGACCATTAAATACCCAAATAAGTTATAGCAAAGTTATAACACACAGAAACTATTAGGAATTCCAAATAAGAGGTCCAAGATTTCTAGTGATTTTAGAACAAAAATAAATGTATTGAAGCCGTGAATGGTGAACCATGAAGTATCGAGGGACTACTGTACTATTTTATATCAGTAGGCCAAATGGTGCAAGTACACAACACCGAATATTACACAAATCCTACAATGCAAAATTCCCCCACTTTACTGCTTACAAACACTCACATGTAAATGTCAGAAAACCAAGCAGGTCATTCATCTCATCCTAGCTGGGAGAATGCCTCACATTAACATCTTGTTTTGATCATACAATACATAAACTAAGCTGTGATGCTATGAATCATGACCTGAATCACCACAGCCATCTCAGGAAAAACTCCAAAGCAGGTTTCAGGTGTATTGTATACAAGCTATTAAAGCAACTTCTTTTCAGACAGGCTACTAGACAAGTTCATTAAAGGTGACATTTTATGAGTTTCCTCACAGTAGGAGTGAAAGAAATTTAATCCAACAGCAACTCAAAATGACAACAAGAAAAAGAACAAGGAGTTACATACATTTTTTAAATGGTGCTTGACAACATTTTATCTTAAAAGTGAGTAAGTGTATTATAAAGCACTACTGATACATGCCTAACCCTTTAAAGTCAAATTTTCAAGTCGGAAGAGATCCAAGCAAGGGTTATCACACGCTGCACACCAACAGAAATAACTGTGTAGGCACTTCAGCTAGAGAACACACCTAGAGGTGCAAACCCATGATTTTTTTCCCTGCTCCTTCATCTCTCTCCCTGCAAGCACCAAACAATGTGGTGTAATGTCAGCACGAGACTCTGCTCTCCAGAATTTTTATGGGATCAGTACCTTGTGGCAGAGCATCACTTGCCCTCACATCCAGCTGGTAAGCGCTGCCAACTACACTTCACTGCAACTATCACGAGTTTAATAGTCTTCATAATGCTCTAGCTTCATGTGTGCCCATTTATAAGTAGAAGGTGTGCTTACAATACTAATGAATACTTCCATATGGATTATGTTACATTAAGAGGATCTCTTACTTTGATGCATTTCATTATATAGGAAGGAGACTTCATATTCACTGTATTTTAGTTGTCTCGTTGCTTCACAATATAAAAGCTATTCATCTGGTTACACTAAGAGGACTTCTTTGGCATATAATAATAAACTGTCTTTTCTTGGTAACTGGTTCATTGCTAGCAAGAAAAAGGCATTTGTAAGATAAACAGTCCAGATATTTTCTCTTGTTTAAATTTATCAGCAGGTTTTGTACATGACAGAATGTTACAGTAATTTGGAAACTACGGGTATTATTCCAAGTATTCAAGGAAAAAAGATTGGCTATCCTGAGAGTTTTATCTGGTACAAATGAGGGAAAGCCTGCACTTGTGAATCCTCAGTAATGTAACTGGGGGTTAAAACAATAGATTATTTTATAATTGTAAATAATATCTGCATAAAATAACTCAAACATACATTGGAGTACACATCAACACTAAGTTTAGACAAGCTAAACTGATCAACACAATTTTTTTTCTGGATTATAACGTCCTGACAGGGAAGTTAGAAATATAAGCACATCGAGAGCACAAGTCGTTCCAAGTACCTACTGAATCAGCTGAACAATTACGTATCAAAGTTCTTCATAACCCAACTCAGTAATTTTTGACTAGGCAATTCACTACACAAGAGAAATAACATTAAATTTAAATTGCTTGGTCTCTAAACACTCACCTGGTAAAACAACTGTAGTAATAACTACAAACATAAAGGAGAATTACAGCTTGTATATACTTCTAAGCCCATGTAAAATAAAAAGATCAGTAGTTTTAGCCCTAGCTAAAAGAGCACATTGGAAGAATTGAAAAGATGTTGAAAATTAAATATCTCCTCACAGAAAGGAGAAGTACTTTGGTTAAAGCAATCCAGAGTATTATCTACACTAAAGCGACACAGTCATTTTCTGACCACCTTGTTATCTAGATTACCATAGTTCTTAATTTTCACTTGAGTAACAACATAAAGTTCTGAGTAAAAGCAGATAAAAGTTTCTCAGGGAAGTGGAAAACTTTACACTGCCTAAATCTTTGGGTTTCTGTGAAAGAAAGTAAGTCCGCACAAAGTTCAATTCAACATAAAAAATATCTGTATGCTTATATTTTAAATTGCAATGAATCACAATGATGTTGTTTCAGCAACTTTTTTTTTCCAGCAAAACTAGGAGCATGCAAAACAAGAAATAGATAGGAGGAGAGTGTGCATGATCAAACACAAGTAAATGAAACCTGTTTTGCCATCCAGATCAAGCCACAGTTTTGCTATGAGGTACTTCGCACAATCCACCAGCACAATCACATTGAGCAAGACTTCTTTCCAAGCAAAGAGGAGTTACTGAAGGAGTAGCCAGGTTTATCCTGAAAGATCAGGCCTTCACTTCCACTGAGAAAAGTGCCTTTGAAACACTGCTAACCAAGGTTAAGGTAAGGTTTATTTCACGCCATCATCTGAGGTAACATTACAACTACAGTTTTCTCCCCAGAGAAGCAACACTGAAAATGGTGGCAACATTTCTGCAAATGCTTCCCCGAGTTTAGGAGCACTGCTCTCAGAGATTATTTTCAACATAAGTCAATATAATTAAAACAGATACTGCAAAATAAGCTCGACTCAGCCCCTTTTCTCTTACCTCATAAAACATATATAAAGAAAGCAGTGTAAGTCCAAGGTTGTAGACCACTAGAATACCCCTGCATGAGAACGGCTGCTTATTCCGCATGTATTTTGGTCCTAGCCAAACGATTAGTAAGTACAAGACTGAGAAGATAAAGGTAGGTGTGTAGTTTTCCAGAAGAAGCCATCCTTTTACTCTGGGATCTAAAACAAACAAACAAACAAAAACATACAAATACTTAGATTTTGTAAGGGGAAGAATTCAAAGCATCCAAAAATAGCTGTACCCAAAATAGTTCCAGTGCTGGAGCACCAGAGAAAGACAAAGAAAGTGCAGCAAGCCCTTTTATTAAGGGCCACATTGCTAATTACAAACAACAAGATTTTAGTTGTACAGCTGTTAAAGAAAGAAGAAATAATTCTCTTCCTAAGAGAAAAACATTAAGTTACTACCACTATTATTTTTAAATGCTCATTGCCATTCAGAACAGTCACCCACTTGAACACCACAGATGAACGTTAAGTATAAAGAAAAGCTTCAACAAATCTCTCCCCCTTATTTTCTCAAATCAACCCTTATTGATGGTGCACACCTTGTTTCATACAGTCAGCAAACCTAGGAGGGAATCAGATACCTTTGTGGTTATCAGTGGATGATCCTGATAATTATTTTCTAATCAATACTAACACAAACGGACTTATGTATGTGCTATGAGAAAGAATTAACTTTTGGAGTCCTTTAATGAGCAATGGAACACAGAGCAGTCAGTCCAGTCTGACTAACAAGTCCAGATGGAATTCTCAGGAAAAGCACATAAACCACACAGAATGAGAGAATTTCAGGGGAACACATGGAACAATTGTGAGATCCTTTTGAATCACAACTGTGTTGACCATATCCAGCAACAGTGCAGTAGTTCACTCCTCTCACTAAAGTCAGCCCATATGTGGATCCTCAGTGTAAGAAATGAGGCCTTAAAATGTAGGTTGGGAAGTAATCAAGCAAGTCAGGGAATTGTTTGGATTTGTCACTTTTAAGGTTCATTATTTTTAACACACTACCAGTAGAGACCGTTTGCCAACACACAGAGTAAGTTATACCAGAACATCCAGATTAATTTGAACAGGCTTAGTATGAAGAGAGGGGCAACAAGGGCAACAAAGACACTAATAAAAGCAAATAGAGAACACACTTTGAAGAACCAGAGCCGTGTTCCACCTCCAGTGGAATTTGTTCTGTGAAGAAGTGGTATCACCACTGGGACAAAGAATGAAGTAGAAAAGGTGTTACTGTAGCAGTTGGGAGGAAGAAAGCAGGTGCCACTGGGCAGCACTGCTACGCACACTCTGTATGAGACGCTGACCAGGGCAGAACCAGGTGGAACAGGGCCATTCCTACCTAAGCCCTCAGCATGAGGCCACTGCCTGTCCTGGGGCCACTGGCTCTCGCTTCATCACGCTGACCAGGATTGCTGTTCTCCACCTGCAGACTTTTTCCCAGTGAAAACCCCACCAAGAGCATTGCTTCTTTAAAACAGAACAGTTTCAAAGCAGCAACGCTTTGCAAAAGCTACATACATTTGTAGTGAAAAAATCCAGAGAAGCTCTTGTTATGAGGGCAAGAGTAATTTTATTTATTTAATTAAATAAAAATTGAAAACTTTTTTTTTTAATAAAAGCTACTATTAGCAGGTCTTCAGGTCAAAAGATAAGAAGCACTGAACAGCCCCTTCTGTTTATTCCACTGTCATGCATTTTGACTCTTTGCAGATCTTAAGGAAAGTAGTCAATGTCAAGTTAGAGGGAAGCTATTTCTTATGTTCTATTACGATGACTTTTATTTACATGTTTAATTTTTAAACTTCAACTTACCTCTGGGTCCAAGCCAAACATCAAAGTAACTATTGATTGTTTTATCCAGAAGTTCCATTCTACAACCTACTGAAATGGAAAGAAGACAAGAAAGTTAGTTCTTCTACTTACAAAAATAGTTTAATCATCTGAACACCATCTGTTAGAGTTAACGAAGAAAATACTAGTATGCAAAAGTTCAAGCAATCATACTGGACTTTCTCAGCGTTTACAAAGTATTTAAAGTTTATTTTAGTCTCAGAGAGTCATTGGTGTATGAGCTGTGTTTCCCACTATTTAATCATAGATATAGAAGCACAGAAGCTTAGAAAAATGAGTTCAGATTAACAGAATCACAGAATTTATAGGGTTGGAAAAGACCATAGAGATCATCAAGTCCAACCAATTACCTAACCTAACCTACTGCCAACCTATCACCTAACACACCACCCCATTATCTAGATCATGGCACTAAGTACATCATCCAATTTTTTCTTAAACACCTCCAGGGACTGAAGATTCCAGAACCTGAAGTTATTTTTAATTCTGTCATTTGCATGTGCAAATAAAACACGGAATCTTGCAAAATCCCTCAGTGAAGAGGAGGATTGGACTTTGAGAAAGCCAGCAACATTGACATTTTGAAATAAATAAATACTAGGACTATGAACCTCTTTTAACAGAGCCTCAAACAGCTGGCAACACTACCTGGGGAGGAGGAGGGAAGGGGGGGGGCGGGAAGTGAAAACTGGCTCTGCTATCACTTGCAGATAGATGACTGATTACAGCCCTAATTAACAGTCCATAAAACCAAGAGATCAACAGTCACTGAGTGACAGGGAGGGCTGCGGAGGCCAGGGAGAAAACATCGGTAAGTGGCATGAGCATCTCCACTTCCAGAAACTGCTTACTGATCAAACATTACCAGATAAAGCTCCTCCAACGTCAGTAGAGTGGTTCAAATGTCACCTGTCAGCTCTTCATATGGCTACTATTTATTGGTAGCATCTGGTCTATACGCAAGGGAACACAACTTGCTTTACCTTCCTAAGGTTAAAGCAGGAAAAATGTAGCAACATTTCCCATGAGCAGGAACAATTGTGTGTGAAGCTGTTCTCAAGAGAAAAGGAAGTAATTTTCTTCTTGATTAAGAAAAAACAAACAAAAAACCCCCACAACCCTTTCAATTTCCTCTTTTTTACCTAGAACTGTACTGAACTTTCACTAATAAAATTTTATCCATTTTTAATAGGATGGCTTTCACTTCTTTATGTTTCTCCTTCCCTAAAGCAGTAATCTTAACAGCAATTTTTAGTTATGGGGAAATGACATAATCAAGACGAGCTGTCAGCATATCCACACAGCACAAACTGAAACAATTACATAAACTTTCATGCAGTTGATAACAACAAAAAAGTTAACCTCTACTTTTTCTCTAGTTCAAACTAAAAAACCTGTGAAAGCCCCACCTCTAGGGGTTTTCTGATTTATGCAAGTAAAATTAACAATATGTCCCCTAGTTTTAGTCAGCTGGGACTGAAACCTCCATTTCTTCCAGGTTCAGCCAGAAAAGCCAAGCAGAATGCAAACGATGCTCTCTCAAGTTCGGAGCAGGACTGGGAGCCACCCAGCAAATACAGGGGTTTGACATCCCATGGAACCAAGAAAATGTGTACATACAAAGGGCTTGGACACAGGCATTTCTATTCTCTAGTCTTCTATGAAGTCCACATCCCTTCCACCACAGGGTCCCAGGCAGGAGGCTGATACGCTCACCAACACTTCTGGCTGCACCACAACCGCTCAGTCCCTGCAGGGCTCTCAGGGACACACAGAATAGACTTTCCTCTCAGCGTTGTGCCGCTTTGGACTACACAAAGCCACAGAAACATCCCTGGAATCTGGTCATCACGCACAAACAAAAGGGCTCGATCAAAATAAGCATAAGTGTTAAAAGTATTTTGCAGTCCCAATTCATACCGGTTTTATTTTTCGACTGAAAAAGCCTAGCCCAAGTAGGCAAACACTCCACAAGAAAGTGCATTTCGGGAATTATGTCACCTCATGAGATATGACACACAAACTGAGCATTTGTGTGAATGGCCGCAGCACTGGAATGCTGGTGTCCTAGGATTAAGTGAGAAGCCTATGCTGTGGAATCAGAAGCACAAACATCAAGAAGGCTGTGAGAAATGAGTATATCATTCCAAGGAGAACAAAGATATCCAGAGAAAGTATGTATTTTTCCCTTCTTTCTTTCCCCCCCCCCAAATATCAGCTTCTAAATATCACCAAGAAAAGCACTCTCTGGCAGATAACTCATTTTGTTGTTTGAAATCCCCACTTAATCAATTTGTTTGTTGCTCCTTTGATCCAGTACCAAATGATCTCGTTAAGCAGCACAGCATCAGCCAATAGCCCACATCTGCCTCTGAGTTCAACTTCCCTTCTCACAGGGGAAGGCTTCAGACAAGAGAGTTTGTTTCAGAAACAAAAGTTCGTTACACAAAAACATATATAAAAAAGCTCAATTCAAAACTGACTTGCTACACACTGTGGTTTGCTGGACAGTAAAAATGCAGATATGTAAATGAAACACCTAAAAAAGCAGAAACAAACTCTGCCTGGCTATAGCAAAGACAG
Source organism: Pitta sordida (assembly GCA_013390025.1). Classification (NCBI taxonomy): domain Eukaryota; kingdom Metazoa; phylum Chordata; class Aves; order Passeriformes; family Pittidae; genus Pitta; species Pitta sordida. Next base: position 26,191 of record WEKX01005640.1, on the reverse strand, counting down.
GAAGAAATGAAACTCTATGTTCAACCCTTCCATAAAATTGGAAGAAAAACTCATTCTCCAAGAGAAGGAGTCCTTCTGCAGAGGTCTCAGCTTTTTTGGGCTTGTACTCCAAAGCATCTTTTTCAGCCAGTATGATCAGACAGCACATTGTAAAAGGCATAGCAAACAAAAAACTACTCCTGGTGTTGATTTCCAGAATTTGCAGAAGAAGAAATTGTTTCAAAAGGAACTTATTTGTGTAACAGAAAAACAGAAGGAAACAATCTGCTTTTGTCCCAGAGGGGGTCATGTGAAAATGCATCAAGTCTCCTGCCAACAGCCACACAACATTAAACACTGCTTTAACAGCAGCAACTACAAGGGTTCTTTTTTAATTAGAATAGTTAACCAATTCAGAGGAACATCGACTCCCAGAAAAATTAAATCAGTGGTCATTTGAAACACTGCAATCGGCATGTTTCCTAATACTGAAAGTAAGAAATTCTAGAGCTGACCACACATACAAGCAGTTCAGCAGCAACGCTCCTTTCCCTGGAAGTCATCCCACTGCAAGGCACTCTATGCACAGAATTACAGAATGATTTGGGTTGGAAGGAACCTTTAGAGGTCATCTAGTCAAACCACCTTTACCATGGGCAAGACATCTTCCACTTGATGAGGTTGCTCAGAGCCCTCCCCATCCAATCTGAGATTGAATGTTTTCAGGGATGCGGCACCTACCACTTCCCTGGGCAACCTGTTACAGTGTTTCAACACTGCAAAAAAAATCTCCTTATATCTACTCTAAACCGGAACTCTTTTAGCTTAAAATCATTGCCCTTTGTCCTATCACAACAGTCATTATTAAAAAGTTTGTTGCCATTTTCCTTATAGGCCCTCTTTAGGTACTGGAATGCTACAATAAGGTCTCCCTTGGACCCTTTTCTTCTCCAAGCTGACCATCCCCAACTCCCTCAGCCTATCTCCACAGGAGAGGTGCTCTAGTCCCCTGATCTCCTCTGGACCCACTCCAACATGTCCATGTCTTGGGACCTCCAGGGCTGGATGCAGAACTCCATGTAATGTCTCATAAGAACAGAGTAGAGGGGAAGAGTCACATCCCTTGACCTGCTGGCCACATTCCTTTTGACACAGTCCAGGATACAATCAGCTTTCTGGGCTGTGAGCACCCATTGCCAGCTCACGTCCAGTTTCTCATCCACCAGCAGCCCAAGTCTTTCTTAGCAGGGCTGCTTTCAATCCCTTCATCCCCCAAACCATGCTGATGCCATGGATCACCCCAACCCAGGTGCAAGACCTCATACTTGGCCTTGTTAAACCTCATCAGGTTCCATGGGCCCACTTCTTGAGCCTGTCCAGGTCCCTCAGGACAGCACTCCAGGCATTGCAACCACACCACTCAGCTTGGTGATGCTGGAAAATGCTGTGAGTGCACTTGATCCTGCTGTCCATGTCATTGATGGAGACATCAAACAGGACTGGTCCAGTACAGACCCCTGAGGGGCACCACTTGTCCATCAGGACTCTGAGCTACTACCTTCAGGATGTGATCATCCAACCAATTACTTATTCACCAAAGAGTACCCATCAAATCCATATCTCTCCAATTTAGAGAGAAGAATGTTGTGAGGGACTGTGTCAAAGGCCTTACAGAAGGTCAGACATGACATCTGTAGCCTTATTCAGTGCCTACAGTCAGGGGAAAAAAAGACCCAATTATGCAAGACAATGCTTTTACCTCTAAATATACAGCTGACTTTCGCCTATCCTGTCTTTCTACAATGGACAGGAAAGAAATCATCCTCTCTGCTACCAAATTTTACCAGTGCAGTAAGGTCCCTGAACACCTGGGCAAGTTGGATCAGAGTCTGGAAGCACTCAGGCTTACAACCTGAAAGATTTCACTCTTTCAAATCCTAATATCTAAAACAGAAAAAAAACACCTATCACATGTTTTAAACAAAACAGGACTACTAGACTTCAATTCTGACAAACATAACGAAGACTAAACTTGCACCTTGTACCAACATGATCAAGGCCCACCATTAAAATATTACTTTTTCAATAATCCTCTGGATGTTGACAGGGATTTTTGGACATCCACAGGTCATTTTGTATCCTTGGTTCACTTCTGGCACTATCAGCTGAGGCAAGCATCATGCTCCAGCAGCCAGCCACGTGTCTGGGCAGAAGATGTGAGCTCTGCCCTGCCGCTCAGTTTAGGCAAGGATGGCCTCGGTGCTTCTTAGTGTGACAAACAAAACTACAATGCAAAGCCCTTTCTTGCAGCATATATTTTAAAATTTATTTATAAAAAGCATTTCATACATGCCACAAGCATTGACAACTTGCTCTTCTAATGCATATCATTACTGTCTGAGGAAAGGGCTACTAAAACCTGAAAGATTTCAACCAGCTCTTGCCCTTCCAAAGAAAATTCTCTCCTATGCTTTCCACAGAAAACACATTCTGTGAGGTTTATGCCAAAAAGTAATTTAAGAATTCTTGGTCACATTTTAATGTTGTTTCTTTAGTTTCTTCTTGGAGCAATTTTCCAGGTGCAAAGATGACTCACAAAAGTATAAGGGCTTGCCCTTTGTCTCATGGCACCCTTTATAAGCAAATCAAACAGCATTTTGAGCTCAAAGCCCTGAGAGCCTGCTTCCTTTAAGCAGGATCCTCCAGCTCTCACCCTGCTGCTCAAACTCCCTGAAACAGATTCTAGATTTCACATCTAAGTGCCTGGACTTGAGTTCCAAAAAAATCCCCAAAATAGGCATCTAAATAATTGTGCTGGCTTCTGAGAGCAAACCAGCTGTCAGGCCTGGCTGCTCAGGCTTCTTGGAAAACAGCCACTTTCACCGTTCTTAAATTAGGACTTTGAAGCCTAATTTTAGGCACTTGCTTTTGGACATCTTGATTTGTGTTTTCTTGTTCAAGTGATGTTTCCCAGTCCCTGCCACCGCAGAAGTGACTCCTCTTTTTCCTCCTTCAGATGCACAAACTATCCCTCCCCAAAAACCCAACGATCCCACTGCTGTTTGCTTTTGTAAATGTACTGGAATTGAAAATCTCAGCTGCTTGAGAACTGGAAGACAACACTGATAATCAAAGCTTTTGTCCATGACCATTTTTTGTCCATTTGCCAAAGCTGTCCATTTTTTTCCTTTCTATTCCCAGAGCCTTAACCACCCCTTGCATGCATTCCCTTTGCCTTTCAACTTCCTGCCAACCCCAGATTACTATTTTTTCCCCTTCCTGAATACCCTCTTAGATCCCAAGCATGCTTAGCATAAGCAACAAAACCGAGTTCAGAATAAATTATAGTCCATATTGATCTCAAAGTGTAGGTATCCATTTATTTTATGGGAAACCAGGTGAAGCATGAGTGCTGCGGATTCTGCACTTCTGTGAAAATACGAGAAACTATTTTTAAACTTTATTTTGCATCTGTATCTCTAGCAAAGTGATGCAGATTCTTGGCCCCCTTGCATCAGCAGCAAACCCTCCAGCTTGCTGCTGACACATCGGGACCCACAGTGCTGAGCTTTCACACTCCCTGGCGGCACCAGCATAAGGAAGTTTAGAAATAAATCACTTGTATAAAATTCAGGAAAGCGTAAAAAATGCAGGATGAAGGAGAGAGGCTAGTTTTGAGCAGTTAAACCTCAACAGAATTTCAAACCATTTAGAAATGCAGAGGGTAAAGGAAGACTTTGGCCACTGCAGTAACTTCATGCCATTACTTTTCCTGTCATGCCCCACCCCTGCCCAAATCCACCAGTAATGGTTACCTTCCTACATAAACAGTTGTGGTAATTTTACAGAACAGAAAGTATTTTACAGAACAGAAACAAATACAAGAAAAGATACTGCAAAACAGAGTAACTAATTGTGCTCGATACTCAATACCTCATTAATTCGGAATTTAATGATCTTCATATGGAAGAGTTAAGAGAGATCATAGGTCTTTGAAGTTTTATTCATGCTTTCAGGAGATCTAAACTAGCTCAAATAGGATCTGAGCATCCCAGGATTAGGATATTCACACAAAATTCACCCTCTTGTACTCAACAGCTCTTGGTATGGCATGTAATGAATTCAGACAGAGGGAAAACACCAACGGCAATGGCCAAGCAGAAAGAGCAAGTTGGAAACAACCACACAAAGACCCCCATGGAATTAGTACTAAGAACAAGAGGAAAATGGTTCAGAAAGGAGCTGCCTCCTGTCCGCAAGCTTTTGATCTGCCCTGGGGAGTTGGGCAGTTTCTTTCAGGTGGCTGACCAATTAGCAAGGACATGCCTCCCTCCAGGAAGTTTCTGAGCTGGCCTGAGTCCTCAACCCTATTGGTGAGCTGGGCAGGGGGTGGGCTCAGCACTGCTAGGCTTCTGCTATTTTTTGCCTCGGGCTGCTGGGGCGTGTGGTGAACAGGGTTGAAGAGGAGTAGTTTGAGCAGGTGGGGCAAGCAGGCAGGTCTGCAGGTGCTGTCTTGGTAGGTGCAGCGGTCTTTTGTTTTTTCCTTGTCTCCCTCCTCTCACTCACAATGGTGAAGAAATGGTTAAAATCATTGGTAATAGGAGCGTGTTCGTTCAAACCACACCTGTGTTGAGGGATGCTGCTGTCCAGACCTCAGACTGCTGGGATTGCAGGGAATGTCTGAGCTTCCCAGTAGTCCCAGAGGACAATGCAAAAAATATCTGTGTCTGGTGTGAGCAGGTGAATGATCTCCTCAGTATGGTGGGAGAGCTCAAGGAAGAGGTTGAAAGGCTGAGGAGTATTCAAGAGAGCAAAAAGGAAATTGGTTGGTGGAGTTGTACTCTTCCATCTCTCCACTGGCTGCCCAGGAGCCAGTGGAGACTTGTGTCTCCAACCATGATGAAGAAGGTGGGGATATAGCAGATGGTGGGGAAAGGGTGCAGGTCTCCTCTTTTGGGGGTAGTAGAAATCTCTCCTGTCCTCCATCACCCTTCCAGATGCCACCTTTCCAGCTACTTTTGCAGCATAGATTTGGAGTCTTAGATTTTGAAAGTCAGATTGATGATATACAAGAAGGCCCTCTGCCTGGTGAATCTCACAGTATCACGGTATAGATAAGGCTGGAAAGGACCTTGAAGATCATCTAGTCCAATTTATAATCCAACTAACCTATCCTCTACATCTAGATC